>PVKH010010267.1:0-18345 GCA_004027955.1 Chaetophractus vellerosus | reverse complement strand
TGCATTTTATGCACTCGCTGTGTCCGTCTGTCTTCCTTGTTTCTTTAGGAGGCACTGGGACCTCCAGTGTGGGAGGGAGGTACCTAATTGCCTGAGCCACCTCCGTTTCCTCCTCTGTTGTGTCTCATTATGCTTTTCTTCTTGTGTCTCTTGTTGTGTCATCTTGTTGCATCAGCTCGCCGAACCTGCTCACTGTCTTGTTCATCCTCCTTAGGAGGCACTGGGAACCTCTGCTCCCTGCTTTGTTGTCTCTCATGTTTTTCTTCATGTCACTTGTGTCATCTTGTTGTGTCAGCTTGCCTTGCTTGCCCGAGACGCCAGCTCACTGTCTTCTTTAGGAAGCACCAGGAACCAAACCATGAACCTCCCATGTAGTAGGCGGGAGCCCATTCACTTGAGCCACATCCGCTTCCTTTATGTGCATTTATTAATCCTTATTAAAGGCAACGTACCTTAACATCTTTCAAATGTGTCATGTCTGTGCCTAAATCTTTGTAAGTTTGTCAGATAAACTTGGAAGTATTTTAAATTAAATAATGTTTTACAATGTGCATAAAAGGGAACCGGCTGTAGCTTAATTGGTAGGGCTCCAGTTTACCACATGGGAGGCCCCGGGTTCGGTTCCTGGGGCCTCCTCGAGCAGGCAGACCGCCTCAAGAAGGCAAGCCGCCCCGAGCAGGGCAAGCTGCCGCGCAGTGAGCTGACTTGGCGGGTCACCGCAGCTGGGGGAGACAAGCAGACACAGAAGAATGCAAAAATGAACATAGCAAGAACAAGCAGAAAGGGGGGATAGATAATAAATAAAAAATAAATCTTAAAAAAAAAACAATGCATAAAAGACTTTCTATTGATAAAAGCTACATCTTAAAAATCTATTGATGTTACTTATCAACATTTAGACTAGAGTTTATTGACATTTTGGTTCATTTGGTTTAGTAAGCAGATGTTTGAGTGCCTTACTGCAGGTGAATACCCATGATTAATAGTTCATACACTGGTAGGACAGATATATTTGTAAATAAATAATTGTAATTATGGGTAATCATTGCATGATATGAAACTATTTAATGCAATATGCAAACAAAGGAAAAGAAGTTAATTCTTCATAGGGAAAGAATCAAGATAAAACTATAACTTGAAGTGACTTTTTTTTTTTTTTTTACTGGGAGGTCCAGGGGATCGAACCTAGGTCCCTCCATATGGGAGACCGATGCCCAACCATTTGAGCCACATCTGTCCCCCTTCAAACTGGCTTTGAAGAATGTGAGATTTTGCCAGTATTAATGATAGTAATACTAACATAAGCCACCACTGAGTACTTGCCATGTGTCACTTGTGCCAAATAATATATAGTATTGCATGTAATCATTAACAACTATAGGATAATCATTTTAGAAATTGGGAAAACTGAGGAGCAGGAGATAGAGAAGAATGGAAATGACTTTTTAGGCAAAGTTGTCAAAAGTGATGGCAGCTTTGTGTAACATTGAATTTTTTTTATGTGAATAAAGTTTTGATAAAATGGGTGGGACAGAAAATGAATAACAACAATAATAATAGATTCCAAGAACTGTGATAAGTGCTTAATAAGCTTTATTTTTTATGTCCTCACAGCATCCACTTGAGGTAGATATTTTTACTTCATTTTTAGAAAGTTTGAAGTCTGAAGAGACTTAAAGAGGTTAAGATAATTTTCCCAGTGTCTCACAGCTGGTCAGTGTGAATGCAGGTGGCATAAGAAGTTAAAGGTTTGCCTTGACACATCATTGTCTTAATTTTTTGTGAAATAGTTTAGATAAACAGAAAATAGTACAACACTTATATACCAATTTATGAGTAATCAGTTGGTTTGCCAAAATTTGTTTTTTTTAAAAAGTTATTGAAACAGTGATACTTTCTTCATTCTCCTTCCCCATTCCCTTCCCTCCTTTTCCAGAAGCAGCCACAGTCCTATGACTCATTCCTATGCTTATGTTTATGGTTTTGCTACATAAGTACATGGCCACATCAGTATTTAGCATTTTTGTGTGCTTTATAGCTTTTCTGTGAATAGTATCATGTTCTTTTTGCACCTTGCTTTATTGGTCATTCTGTTTTTGAGATTCATCCATATTGATCCATGTAGATTTGGGTGTTTTTTTGTTTTGTTTTGTTTTCATTTTAATTGCTTTCTACTGGCTACTTATCTATTCCCCTATTTGATGGTTGTTTAGGTAATTTCCAGTTTTCACTTTTACAGCAATGCTGCTGCAAATATACATGTATGTATTTCTGCATAGTTGTATATAAACTATTCTCTAGAAATAGAATTGCTGAATTATAGAATGTGTTAATTTATACTCTCATCATGGATATATAAGATTTGAGCCATAGTCTGAAGCCAGTCGACTATTCTTAAATTTTTCATGTTATTTTAAAAGAGAAGGACTATAAAGAAATTAAAACCTCAATTGGAATTAGTTAACCCTTTATCACCCAACAGATGACAAGTCCAAAATATATTTAGTGGATGGATAAATTTTGGTGAGTATGGGAAAGAAGGAGTAGGCAACAAAAGTGAAAGAAAAATGTATCAGAAAGGATTGCATTCAGCTACATATTTATACAAACAGGATTTTTTTTTTCTTGTAGTAAGAAGTCAAGTGGTAAGTAGTCCAGTTCTGGTATAGCAGCTCCACGAAGCCATCAAGGTCCCTTCCTAATCTGCCATCCTTAGCATGTGGCTTTGGTTGCTCATCTCCAGGTATTGTGTGCAGACTGTAGGTAGGAAGAAGAGGAAAGGGCAAAAGGCACAGCCAAATTTGTCTCACCAGTTGACTTGCTTATGCATCTCACTGGTCAGACTGGATCACGTGACCCTTAGATATAATGTGTCACATGACCCCTAGATACAGTGTGTCAGGTGAGTGCCCTCCTGAACAAAATTAGAGTCTGTTAGTAAGAAATTAGAGAGGAGTTACTGGATAGGTAACTAGCAATGTTCTCTACACTGTTAACATATATAGAACATTCAATAATGTTTCATTACACACTGCTTCTGGTTGGGGTGGTTGGCAAAGCACAAACGTAAGTGATTGATAAATATTTGTTGAGTAAATGAATGAATCAACTTTAAAATTTTACAGTAGATAATACTTCTCTTGAATCACCAGTCTTGATTCCAATGTATTCCTCAGTTTATTTTGCCATATTGTTGTTATTCAAATCACAAACAATTCAAATAGCTGAAGATAACCTCCTCACTTCCATACTCAAATAAAAATATAATGTGATTTTTACCTTGGGTCACAGTGAGATCCTGAGATGCCTTATTTTAACTCTTAATCAAGATACTAATTTAATCAGATTTCCTGACACCCTAAAAATCTCAGTGAATGGGATTTATTTTACCAGTATAAAGGAAGACATACAAATTAGATAATCACTATTATCTCTTTAAAAAAAAATTTAGTGTGCATATATTAAGTCACTGTCTGTAAAGAAGGAAGAGTAATACTGTTACTCTAATCTAAGGCTCTGAATGGTTATAAATGGTTCTAGAACTTTTTATTTGCAACATGATTAAAAATTTTAAAATGGTGATTTATAATAAAAAACATTCACTCTTTTAAGGAAATATTCAGGTTTCTCATTTTAAAAAAACAAGTTTCGAATTCCGGAAGTTGCTTTTTGAGGTACCATGCTGTTTTGTGCGGTCTTTGTTAACTTCCACCATGGCTTACTGTGGCCAGGGCCAAAAAGTGCAGAAGGTGATGGTGCAGCCCATCAACCTCATCTTCAGATACCTGCAAAATAGATCCCGGATTCAGGTGTGGCTCTATGAGCAGGTAAATATGCGGATAGAGGGGTGCATTATTGGTTTTGATGAGTACACGAACCTCATATTAGATGATGCAAAAGAGATTCATTCTAAAACAAAGTCAAGAAAACAACTGGGTCGGATCATGCTAAAAGGAGATGATATTACACTGCTACAAAGTGTTTACAACTAGAAATGAAGTGACAAGTTGTTGAGACGTCAATACAGTTTTTTAGGTGTCCTTTGTTGGAAGTATAGTTCTAAAACAATTTTTCATATTGTTTTTGATTACCCTTATATTATTACCAGATCACAATAAATGCTGTTGGGTTGTTTTTATTAAAAAAAAAAAAAAAGTTCCTGTATCAGTGACCTCAATTCTATCCATTCCATTTTTATTCTCATGAAATATATTGTAACACCATCTGGCTTATCACCTTGATGAGAATCTGTTCAACATTTTAAAAATGAATTCCTATTTTGGTAGACCTTTGTTTAGAATTTTGTTTTTTTTTTCAGGATGGTAATGGTAAGGTGAGGAGGTGGAAAGTGTAGGTAAAATTAGTACTTAATGAATTCTGAGAACACTCTTGTCAAATTCTGTGACTACAAATTTATAGCATCTATGCAATCTCTGTAATCCCATTCAGAGATTATGCTATCTACTTAATTTGTTGCATATATATACATATATATAAAGATTTATTTATTTATTTCTCCCCACCCCCTCATTGTTTGCAATGCTGTTTGTCTTCCTTAGGAGGCACCAGAAACCGAATCCAGGACCTCCGATATGGGAGGGAGGCACCTAATTGCTTGAGCCACCTCTGTTCCCTGCTTTGTTGTGTCTCTCTCACTGTGTTTTTCTTCTTGTGTCTCTTGTTGCGACAACTTGCCACGCCTTCCCATCGCGCCAGCTCAGTCTTCTTTAGGAGGCACTGGGAACTGAACCTGGGATGTAGTAGGCAGGAGCAGAATTGCTTGAGCCACATCCGCTTCCCTGTTACATATATTTAAATCTGTACTGTTAGGTACTCCATAGAAGTTGAGAATGTATAGTCAATGGGGTATAAAAAAGAAGAATTGACAAAAAATTTATTAACTTATAAAATGTTCAATAATGACATTGACAAATTTTGTTATAGCCATATTGAAGAAAGTTATATAATTATTAAGTTGAATTTTTCAAAAGGCTTTTACTGTCATATGAAAATGCTGATTTTTTATTTAAAAACTTATTTATCAATGTTACAATTTCTCAGGTAACACAAGATAATAGTTCCAATAACAACAAATCTACTTTAGTCCACGGTTTCACTTCCCTCATATTTTTGCCCATTCCTCAATCTTGAGGGAATTGGGGTGATGTCTACTCTTACTGCTTCAGGCTGAGAAGGGACATAGATATTATGGGGCATAGGAACAGAATTGTTTTGCTTGCAGTTGAAGTTATTCCTTGCTTTTGGGATGAGGCTGGTCTATCATCATCAGTTTGTTAGTTGTCCATGGCATGCCCGAGGAACTAGAGAGTAGGAGTTGGCTGCATAATTACTGGGTTTCAGGGCTCGACCTGCATAGGAACAATCCGAAGGCTGTAAGTCTTTGAGAAATATACCTAATGGGTAAATTGAAAATTTCAGATCAAATAAAAGAAGTAGAAGAATCGTGATTTGGGGATTTATAAATGATTATAACTGTGTTATATTGGGGAAATAGCTTTTCATATATTCCCAGAGAAAGCCTGCTGACAGGGTATTGATTTCATGTGGCTGTGTGACTTGCCTGTGGTGTCTGGACGTCCCTGTGGCCTTCCAGAGCACTTTTGTTTGAGGCTTTGTTAACAATGGCAGTTTGTGAAGTCTGAGACCTGCATAAGTGTAAACTTTCGAATGACCTGCCAACTCACTTTGAAAGAAATGAAATAATATAATTTCAAATTTGTGAAGAAATATACAAAACTAGAAGGAAGTATCCTAAAATAATAATGTATGCCTTTAAATAGTAAGTTTATGGACAATTTTTTCTCTTTATTTTTCATTTTCTATACAGAATATGTATTACTTTTATAAAATGAGTGGAACAAAACATATATTTTCCCAAGAAATTATGTTACCTCAATGAAATGAAGTGCTTAATGACTTGCAGAGAAGAACAGTTGTCAATTTATTAAACAAATATGGTGTTTTGGAAATGCTTTCTGTAGTATTTTCACTTAATGTTTTTAAGACATCATTTGAGCTTGAATAATTAGTTGAATTGTGTAAATCTGTTATTCCATAGGGAGCACTGAAACTCAATGTATAAAGCAGAAACCCAACACTTTCTAAATAACAGTTTTCCTAATATCTAGAAGTCATGCTTCAGAATTTTGTAATTTTCTCCATTGTCGAATATTATAACATGTCCAATGACAAAAGCTATCTCTCTCAAGAATTTCAAGTGGAAATATTATAGTAAAACTTTTTCTGTTATAACCTTCAATGCTTCTATTCATGTAATTAAACTTTTTCTGGTTTTTAGAGGAACAGAAGGAAAATGAAAAAATGAAAGTTGAAGAGCAACCAGTAGATTCAGAAAACCTTTCTACACCCAATGCTCTAGAAGAGACTACTGTGAAAATAGAAAAAGAAGATGAAAAAGAACGTGTGAAACTGCCAGTCATAGTGAAGCTAGAAAAACCTTTGCCAGAATGTGAGGGGGAAAAGATCATCAAAGAAGAAAGCGATTCCTTCAAGGAAAATGTCAAACCCATTAAGGTTGAAGTGAAAGAATGTAGAGTAGACCCTAAAGATACCAAAAGCAACGTGGAGAAGCTCGTGGCACAGGAGCCTGAGAGGCTAGAGTTTGGGGGCAATGTTAAGTCTTCTCAAGAAATTACTGAAAAATCTACTGAAGAAACTGAGAAACTTAAAAATGACCAGCAAGCCAAGATACCACTAAAAAAACGAGAAATTAAACTGAGTGATGATTTTGATAGTCCACTCAAAGGGCCTTTGTGTAAATCAATTACTCCAACAAAAGAATTTTTGAAAGATGAAATAAAACAAGAAGAAGAGACTTGTAAAAGGATCTCTACAATCACTCCTTTGGGCCTTGAAGGGAAACAACTGGTAAATGGAGAAGTTGGTGATGAAAAAGTAACTCTAAATTTTAAGACAGAACAAACAGAGACAAGGTTTTATGATACAAGGGATGATGGCTGTAGCCTCTCTAAGGAAAAAAATGGCATCATGGAAGCAAATGGAGCAGAGTCCTTAAATTCTGTCATAATGAGTATAAAAATAGGTGACCATGAGAAGGAAGTGGTCCCTGTAGAGAAAGATACAGATAGTTCAGTCTCAGTTTCAGAGACCCAGAATCAGAAAGAGCAGAGAGAGGAATCTGACCCTTCAGAAATGGAAACCTCTCTTGAGACTTCTGAGATGGCAAAACATCTCTCTTTAAAAACTGCTCTGTCTACCGCTGATTCCTGTACCATAAAAGTTGAAGAGAAGTCTCCCAAATGTAAGAAGGATAAGCGCCCACCACTCCTAGAATGCCTTGAAAAATTAGAGAAGTCAAAAAAGACTTTTCTTGAAAAGGACACACAAAGATTGAGCCCAATACCAGAAGAACTTCCAAAGACTACTCTAGAATCAGAAAAGCCAGGCTCTCCCAAAGGAGCAGAAACGTCACCATCTAATATGACTAGCCTCTGTGAGAAACTAGCCTCAGAAAAAGAAGTGGTAGTGTGTCAGAGCACAAGTTCCACTGAAGGTCAATTCCTGGAAAAAACAGATTCAGAAATTCTAAAAGAGGGTGCTGAATCCACAAAGATGGAAATGGATAGTCTGGACAATGCCCACTCCTCTGGCATAGAGGATCTTTCTGAGGCAAAGGGTTCTCTGCAGAAAAGCAAATTTAAATATAAATTGATTCCTGAAGAAGAAAGCACTGCCTCAGAAAATGCGGAGATAACCTCTGAAAGGCAGAAAGAGGGTATCAAATTAACAATTAGGATATCCAGTCGGAAGAAGAAGCCAGATTCTCCGTCAAAAGTTGTAGAACCAGAAACAAAGCAAGAAAAGACAACAAAGGAAGAAGAGAAAGCAAATGTGGGTCGAACTTTAAGGAGGTCCCCAAGAATATCCAGACCTACTGCAAAAGTGGCTGAGATCAGAGATCAGAAAGCTGAGAAAAAAAGAGGGGAAGAAGATGAAGTAGAAGAAGAGTCAGCAGCTTTGCAAAAAACAGACAAAAAAGAAAATTTGAAAAAACCAGAGAAGGATACAAATTCTAAAGTAAGCAAGGTAAAAACTTCTGCTCTGAGTTTTATTTTTTATTAGAAATATTTGAATTGTTTTTATGGCACCTTTTTTTGGCTAAAACATAGTTATTCGAAGATAACTTGTAGAAGTATCTTTTATTCTATATCTAAGGTTTCTTTTCTCAGTAGTTATCCCCAGGTATCAAATTTCAGACTATATAATTTTGTCACCTTTTAAACTTTAGTTTTACTGGAATTTTAGACTGTATAATCTTGAGGGGTTTATATATATGTGTGTGTGTGTATATATATATATATACACTCTTGCCATGTTTTAATTGTGTAGGAATATGTTCTTTTTATAAACTATTTGAGTAATACCCAAGCTGTACTATTAAAAAAAAGAAGAAGAAATATCCCATAAATGTTATTATCAGTTTGGAATACATATCTTTCCAATCCTTTTTCCATGCATTCATGTGTATGTACATAAACATTTACTCACTCATTTAAAAAATAAATTGGATCAAATATGGCCATTTTTTCTATGATTTTTTTACACTTTACAATGTGTCTCTGAACTCTTTCCATGTCAGTAGATATAGTTTACCTTTGCTTATTATTGACCACTTACTATTCCATAATGTGGATGTACCTCAGTTGATTTAACCACTCCCTTATTGATTGACATTTAGGTTGTTTCCAATTTTTCACTATTACAGGCAATGCTGCATTGAAGATCCTTTTGGACATGAGTGAGTATTTCTTTAGAATAGACTCCTAGAATTGGAATTGCTGGGTCAAGGGGCATGTGTATTTTAAGTTTTGATAGCTATTGCCACATTGCCCTCCAAAAAGGCCCCTTAATGGACTCTTCTTTTTTACTGGTACATGAGAGTGTCTGTTTTTCCCATTTTAATCATTACTCTGAGAAGCCAGAATTCTTTCTATGCCCCTCATATTTTAAGACAACAAAACTTTGGCTAGTCTATGGTAGTATATTATAATTAAATTTAATATAATAAAATAGTAATTAAAAGTGCTAATTTTAATTTTTGTTTAGATCAGAGTCTTCGTTGTAAGGTGTTCCTTTGTTCCATGAACTTATCGACATAAGTTTTATTTTATTTATTTTATTTATTTATTTACTTTTAAAATGTTTCATCTTTCTGTTAGAGACATTTTATCCTTTGCTGGGGACCTATGGTATAGAAATGAACTAATACATGAATTAAAAGATTATGAGACCAGGCAATAAAAAGCATTTTATAACCTTGAGAACTTATTCTCTGACCCATTTAAAATTTTTAAACTCATTTCTAATATGGGATTTAAAATTTTGCATACAATATGTGAGACTGTAGTCAATACTCTGTTACATAGCCTTTAAAATATACATGGCCTTTGACCCAGAATCCTCTTCGAGGAATTTATCCTAACCACAGAGGCACAGAGGTATATGTAAAAAATTTATATTTACAAGGATATTCTGTTAAGGAAGTGGAAAAAAATGGGAAACAACTACCTAAATGTCTAATGGGGGATTAGATAAATACAGCTATGTGATGGCATTTTATGCAGCCATTTATAGTGATATCTGGAGAATAGTTTATGAATAGCACAGATATTTATAAAACAGAATGTTCATTATGATCCCATTTGGGAAAAAAAAAAAACAAATTCATAGGAAAAAGAATGGAAAGATATACCAAAATTTAATACTAGGTATATCTGTTGATGAATTTACAATAATTTTCATTTTCTTCTGTGTGTATCGACTATTCAAAAGTGGACATGTAATACTTCTGTAATCAGGAAAAGTTTTTCTTCAAAAATAATTCTTATATCAAATTATCCCCATTTTTTATTTTGTACAAGGTAAAACCCAAAGGCAAAGTACGATGGACTGGTTCTAGAACACGTGGCAGGTGGAAATATTCCAGCAATGATGAAAGTGAAGGGTCTGACAGTGAGAAATCATCTGCAGCTTCAGAAGTGGAAGAAGAAAAAGAAAGTGAAGAAGCCATCCCAGCAGATGATGATGAACCATGTAAAAAATGTGGCCTTCCAAACCATCCTGAACTAGTACGTACCTGACCTGAATGAACAGTGTTATATTACAGGGATGCTGTGCTTGCCCAGAGCAGCCTGGCTCTTTTGTTTTTAATCATGATTTGAATTTTTAATGCTACAGAGCTTGGTTGGCTACAAAATAACCTTTATTTCTATTTCTCAAATAATTCAATTCAAAGGAGACCAAGAACCAGGATCCTGCTTTCATTCTACCTGGTTTATATATTATATATCTACTAAATGAGGATGCACTCCTGATCTCTTCTCACAAATTGACAAATTTGTTTAAATACTTTTATTTTGTTCTTTTTCATTAAATTTTTGTTCCTTTCCTTTAAGTTACTTTGTTAATGACATTTCTGAAATGCCAGCTTTAAATAAGTTAGGATGAGGGCCTCATTGTCTTCCTGTAAAACCATATGTCAAGTTACAATCTACTAGGGTTTTAAACTTTAATAAATGGGCAGTTCTGGAAAAAAAATTGAAGAGAAATTATAGACCAAATATATGCATAAAAATAGTAACAGATTTGCATGAAGCTTTTTTACCCAGGTAGTACATTCTTCAAAGGTGACCTAAATCACGAAGCCAGTTCCTAATCTGTCTGTATGACTTGTAGTTCATAAGTATTTTCTGAAGAGTTATTGAAGAAACACTGTTGTTCTGCCCATTATGTAACTATTCTGTTCCTTCAAATAGATTTGACTTTTTAAAGGCAAACCAACTATTAAGTAGAAAGAAATGTAAAGAAAGATGCTTCCACATGGGTAAAATTGGGTGGAATGGAAATGGAAAAGGTTGAAATCCTCTAAAGTTTGGAAATTTCACGTGAAGTCGTTCTCCTGCATTTATTTTCCTAGAAAGCAGTGTGGTATGATGGGAAAATCATATGTCAAGACAGGCCTGAATTCAGATCCTGTTTCTACCACTTCTTGGTGATGTATTCGCTGTACCTTGATTTCCTCATTTGTAAAATGGAATTAATACCACATACTTCTTTTGGGGTTATTTTTTAAAACTTCTGCAAAGTTGCCTAGTACAGTTCCTGACATCTGTATATGCTAGTTTAATGTTGATTTTGGTTTACTTGTCCTTTTATTCCTCAGTGTTAAAATCATATCTGAAATCTAGATTCATCAGGGAAGTTTATCATCTCCCAGTAGTAGTTTAGAGGGTTCAAGTAAAACATATAACTTAGAACCAGAGAATGACTTCAGTTCTGAGAATAATAGAGGTTAAAATTATGCTTAGAAGATCTAAATATTGTTATGAGCATTTTCATCAAGGATATGAAAGTTAGGCCAAGATTTTTTGTTTGTTTGTTTTGTTTTTGAGGAAAAAGGCTAAGAGGAGATTTGAGATAGCAGTCTTCTTTTTTGCGCTCTACATCAAGAAGAAAGCAACAATTGTCATCTCTCCCTACCATTTGCTAAACAAAGAGAGTGAATTTTAACAGGCATCAATATGCTGACAGTGACAAAGAGATGTGAGGAAATGAAAAGTAAAACGGGGGAAAGAGAAAGTTCCACCTTTTGTGCACATCTGGGATTTTTTCTTATTAGGTTGTTTTAATAATGCTCTATGAAAATCTCATTGTTGGTTATTGTACCAACAAAAAATGACTTTGGAAATTGAAGATCTCAGAAGTGGTGGATTTCTTATGCCAAGAGCTTGAGGATAATCCACACATCAAAATATCAAGCAACTATTATGTTTTAAGTGGTGGAGATAAGATGCTAACCTAGAAAGACATGGCCCTTTCCCTCACTGAGCTTACAACAAAAAAAAGGCAATATGTTTCATAAATTAATGTAGAACTCTAAGAAATTTTCCAGAAACTTTCTCAGAATAAATGGATCATTGACTGAGGCTTGGAAATCTGAGAATTCTTACATAGTGGTATTTATTTTAATGGGATTCTACCGTAATTGCAGAATGTAGACAAATGTTTTAAAAATAAATTGAGATCCCATGACCCGGTGTGACCTGTGGCTTCATGATTGCTGGAATCCTGACTGGACTTCACGTCCTGCAGAACCATGAGCAATACCAAGTGCACTTTCATGACTATCCAGCCAGATGATGTATAGCACAGCCTGGTGGGCAAGATCATGAAGCACTTTGAGCAGGAGGGATTCAGCCTCGTGACCATGAACTCCCTTCAGGCCTCTGAGGAATACCTGAAGCAGCACTTACATTGACCTGAAAGACCACCCATTCTTCCCAGAGGTGATGAAGTTCATTAACTCAGGGCTGGTTGTGGCCATGGTCTGGGAGGGACTTGAATATGGTGAAGTGAGGCCTAGTGATGCTTGGGGAAACCAATCCAGCAGATTCTAAACCAGGCACCATTCATGGGGACTTCTGCATTCAAGTTGTCAGGAAGATCATTCATGCCTAGTGATTCAGTAAAAAGTGCTAAAAAAGAAATCAGTCTATGATTTAAGCCTCAACAGTTGGTTGACTGCTAGTCTTGTGCTCACTACTGGGTCTATGAATAAAAGGTGGACAAAGCAGAAATCTCCGCCCCTTTGGCACTGCTTGATATGTCCCTGAACATAACTCTTCATTCCACAGACTTGGAAGCAATGGGATTGATCATTCTTTTCTAAAGCATATTTACCAATAAAGCCCCTCTGGGAATTGGGGGGTCAGGGGGAGATGGGGGATAAATTAAATACTAAAAGTTTTCTTGTAATTTTGTTGTTTGAAACTTAGATTACATTGGTGCCATAGAAACAATTTGATTACCAAATTAGTTTCCATATACCTATGTAATCAATTATATAACTGAACGGTGATAATAATATAGCTTAGTGTTGAAGTCTGGGTGTTGGGAATGAGTGGTGATGCAATGTAGGGAGGAGGGGGAAGGGAGTTTTCTACCTTTAAACCACCCCCACTGTGGTATGGGTTAGTAATTAGGTAATTACTTTACCTGTATTCTAGAGTTGAACAAATAAATTTTAGATAAGAGTCATGTTTCTCACTCTCAGAGAAAGAAGGTACAAAAAAAATAAGGCCAAAGGCTAGAATGAATTCTGTGATACTGGATTAGAGTCAGAAATATCAGTACGAATTTATGCTTATTTTAATATAGACAATATAAATAAATATAGATGCATGTGTATACATGGGTTGCTGTACATACATACATACATACATACATACATACATACATTTCCTAGCTCTGTCCTCTGAAAGGGCATAAAAACATTGATGGGTGGACCTTCTAGACAACAGCTTAGCTCCTTTTTCAGGCTCATTGGCTTTTGGTTTTTTGTTGAATGATTCCAATCGTAAATAAAGCTTTTAATAATTTTGTGGGAAAAAAAGAAACTGATGGCCAGTAGCAGTGAACCCACTTGGTACCCAGATCTTAGTTTCTAAATTCCATTCTCCAATAAAGGAATCAGGGCTTCTTGAAGAAATGACTGACCCCTAGACTTGGGAAGGGAAAATTATAAAAAAAGAATAAAATGGCTATCCATTGCTTATCCTGATAAAAATAATTGAATATATTAATATGGAAGAAGAAACATGTTTTCTTTAGAGAAAAATTTTGAATACCAAATGTTTTGAAGGAATGAGAGAAATAGAAATTCACCATTAGAACACCACACTAATAATTGTTGCAAGCACGATCCACTGATGAACGCTAAAATTAGGGGTTGAACTTTAAGGAGAAAAAAAGGATGGTCATGGGCAACACTCATCCCGAAAAACAGAGTATCTACACCTGTAAGCAAGACAGTTCCAACCATCTGCTCCATGGGATGTAAGCCCCTTCTCAATCAGAAGCAGAGTGGTCATCACAATCCCAAAATATCCACAAGATTGAGGAATGAAGAAATATAAAGGGAGAATACAATTGTGGACCAAAGTACATTTATTATTATTCTAGTAATAGAAGAACTTATAATATTGGTATAAAGACATTGGTCACCAGAGCTTCTGAGGGGAGGGAGAGGGAAAATAGGTGTTACATTGGGCATTTTTGGGACGTTGGAATTGTTCTGCATGATATTGCAATGACAGATACAGGCCATTAAACATTTTGTCAAAACCTATAAAATTGTGCAGTGCAAAGTGTAAAGCATAATGTAAACTATAGACCATAGTTAGTAGCAATGCTTCCATATGTGTTCATCAATTTTAACAAGTGTACCACACTAAAGAAAGTTGTCGTTAATGGGGGAAAAGTATGGGAGGGGGAGGAGGGAGGTATATGGGAATCCCCTGTATTTTCAGTGTAACATTTATGTTCTCTAAAGCTCCTTTAAAAATGAAGGCAAAAGAAAAGTTATTGGCATAGCTTCAAGATACCTTACCCCAAAATATTTATTAATTACTGTGGTTATTTTAACATGTTCCTCAAAATTCTTTGATATTCTTCACTTCAGGAAATGGAGCTTAATTCTTAACCCTCCCCTTGGGTGTGGGCTGGACTTACCACTTCTAACGAGAATAGAGTATGGAAAGTGAAAAGTAATAACTTTACAGTGCAGAAAACCTATGCTCACCACCTTAACCAAGTGATCAAAGTTAATATCACCAGTAATAAGTCATGTTGATATGTACTTCTGATATGATGCAATGAGGAGGGCATTTCACCTCTTGTACTTTTCTCCAAAACCCATAACTCCATTCTAATTATAAGAAAACATTGGGCAAACCCAAATTGACCGAGATTCTGCAAAATATATGTCCAGTACTCTTTGAAACTATCAAAGTCATGAAAAATACGGAAAGATTGAGAACTGCTAGAAATCAGATGAGAAGGAGACATAATGACTGAATGCAATGTGGATTCCTAGATTGGATCCTGGAATTAGAAAAAGCATATTAGTGGGAAAAGTGGTAAAATGTGAATAAAATCTGTAGTCTATAGTACTATACTGATATTAATTTCTTAGTTTTGATGTATTTTCTATGGTCATATAAGATGTTAACATTAATGTATATAGTCTTTATGATTCTTCTCTATAACTAAAATTATTTCTAAAAAGCATTATATTTTTTAGTAAAAAAATTTTTTTGAAATCCTGTGTGTCTCTCAATATGGTATTTTCAAATTCTCAAAGTAGAATAAATTTAAATAATTAAAAGCAAAATAAATTAAAATATTTAAGCTCCATATTTACCTCAAAACTGTGGCACAAGAAAATATATGAGAACACCATTTTAAGTTTAGAGATTTGGTCATCTTAAACTCAAGTAACAATAAAATAAAATATCAACTTCAAAACTAATTGTTGTTATCATTTGTATTGGAATGTGATGGTCCTGGCTATAGTTCCATTCCTTTTATACCTCATTCCCTTCTTTATTTGAATCTGCATGACAAAAGGAACCATGGGTGTTTCTTACAAATAGGTAATTGAAATACTATTTAAAGTAGAAATTGTATTTTCAAATGTCTATGGTAGGGGAGCTGATGTGGCTCAAGCAGTTGAGTGCCCACCTCCCACACAGGAGGTCCCAGGTTCAGTTCCCAGTGCCTCCTAAAGAAAAAAAAACAAGCAGACAATCAGCAAAAAAAACATACAAACAAACAAAAAAAACACAACAGCAAGCAGACAATGAGTGCAAACAGCAAGAAAAAAGAAAAATATGAGCAGACAGATGAGGGAAACATTTGGGGGGAGAATTCTGTGGTAGGGAATTAACCTTTTATATTAATAGAACCAAAAAAAGGTTTATAAAAAGAAGTTGTTATTGCCCTAATGGCAGTCTGTGAAGGAATCTTAACACTGTTTCAGGAAGGACTTGCTGGTTTTCACCAAATTTGGGAACTTCACATTTTCTTTGTGTGAGTGTGTGTGTTGAATTTTTTTTAAAGATGGCATGACAGATCACTTATTATTAGAGCTTTTTTGTATTATGCTTTATATAAATAAAAGTGTATCGTGCAGTGTAGTAATTAGAAATGAACTGTCTTTAAGTTGAGTCATTGAATTTTAGTCTTAGAGTTAGGTTGACATTAATCTGTTGTTTATTTTCAGATTCTTCTGTGTGACTCTTGTGACAGTGGATACCACACTGCCTGCCTTCGTCCTCCTCTGATGATCATCCCGGATGGAGAATGGTTTTGTCCCCCTTGCCAACATGTATGACCAACCCACCTCTGTTTTTCTTGACCACGTTGTCCTTGATTTCATATTCATATTAATACTTCTAGGCAGCCACCAAACATCTTTAATCTTCAAAGCAATTTGCAAATTGTGCCTACCTCTTGTTTAGATATCTAAACAAGAAATTAGGGCTTATGGCAAAAGCTGCCTTTTAATAATATCTTTTATGGCTTTTGTTTTTTACAAAGCAATTCTCAGAAGCCCTCTAATATTTTTAAAGCTATACTCTCTAGTATATTTTTGTCACATTTGTTATAAACACAGACAGCCCCAAATTTAGCTATAAGAAAAGAAATGTTTTGTCCTGTTACCTCCTTGTTTCATCCTCTTTTTTCATTTCTACATACCTTCTGTTGTCAGCATTTTTATAAATGGTATTACCAGAGCTTGGAGAAACATGGACTATGTTTCTCTTATATCATGATGCAGCTCAGTTTCTTTTGAAAGCTGAAGAACAGAGTGTGTCTGTACGACTGTGTCTAAGGGATGCTTTCTCTCACTAAGCCCAATCTTAACATGCCAGTTTTGTTTTTGAAATGATGGGCTTCATGCATTTCTCAGTAAAGTGAACTTAAACTAGCTTTAGGATTACAATTGTATCATACACACACACACACACACACACATACATGTTAAACCAAATGCTATTTTGTCTTTTATTTATTGGTATATCATTCATATATGCACATACCTAAACAATAAGTATACAGTAAAAGTTATGAACTTCTGAAACAAACCTGCATATCATCATACAGGGCTCCCATTCATCACCCCACCACCAACACGTTGCATTGTTGTGAAATACTTGTTACAAACTGAAGGAGCATCATCAAAATATTACTGCTAACTATAGTGAATATCTTCTTATATTTGGTGTATTTATCCCCCACCCCACCCAGTTAACACCCTGTATAATTATTACATATTTGTTTTAGTTCATGAGAGAATGTTCTCATATTTGTCCTGTTACCTACCATCCACCACAGTATTCACTGTATTATGCAGTCCCATGCCTTGTACAATCCAAAGTATATACTCAGTGGCTCTCATTTTCATCACAGAGTCCTGCTGCCATCACAGCAATCAATTTTATAACGTTTTCATTTCTCTGAAAGGAAGAATCCCGTACCCCATTTTACCCCCCATAGTTGTCCCTTAGAATTAATATAATATCTTCTTTGCCATTGCTGCAAAAATAATACAATATTATTGCTAACTGTTGCCTATTGGTTACATGAATTGTAATTTCCCTTTGTATCACCATCTTCTTAACACTTTCGAAAAGAAGAACATATTTATACTATTACCCACCATCTTCATCCACCACTGAAATCACTTACGTTATACAGTCCCTAGATTATTCTCTAGCTTCCTTTCAACTGGCATTTATGTCCATAGATTATCTCTTTCAACCACAATCACATTTATAAATCAGCACTGTTAGGTGTAATCACTATTTGTTGCTATCTATTCTTTTCCTCACTTTTACAATAAACCTTATTAAAAATTCTGCATACATTAAGCATCAGTTTTACCCACATTCTCTCTCCTAGTAACTTATACTCTAGTGTTTACCTCCATCAGTTTACTCATCTTAATGTAGTTTACATTAGTGAGACCATACAGTATTTGTCCTTTTGTGTCTGGTTTATTTCACGCCACATGATATCCTTTATATTTACCCATGTCCTCAAGGTTCATCCATATTGTCATAAGCATCCAGATTTCATTTCTTTTTACAGCTGAATAGTGTTCCATTGTATGTGTATGCCACATTTTCTTTATCCATTTATCAGTTGATGGACACTTGGGCTGTTTCCATATTTTAGCACTTGTGAATGATGTTGCTATGAACATCAGTGTACAGATTGTCAGTTCACATCTTTGCTTTCAGTTCTTCTTTATATATTCCATATTCAGCTTCTTTTTTTTTAAAGATTTATTTATTTTATTACATATCTCCCCTTCCCCCGCCCGTTGCGGCGACGCGCCGAGACTTGGTCACTGCGCAGGCGCGGCTTTCCCCGCTTGTGGGCGGCTTCTGCTTCCGTCACGGCCGGCTTTTTCAGTTCGCGGGTGGCTGGCTGTGCTCG
>PVKH010010266.1:0-18338 GCA_004027955.1 Chaetophractus vellerosus | reverse complement strand
ATGAGGGAAAATTCTTATATTTGTTGTGTTAACCAGAGTCCATCTTCTCCCACTGGATTCCCTGTGTTATACAGTCCCATGCTTTGTAAAGTTCATTCAAAATGTAAACTCAGTGGCTCTCATTTTCATCACAGAGCTGTGCTGTCATCTCCTCATTCAATTTTAGGAAATCGAAAAATCCTGTAACTCCTTATAGCCCCTATTTTTGTCCCTTAGAATTGATGTAATATCTTCTTTGCCATTGCTGTAAAAATATTACAATATTACCGTTAACTATTGTCTGTAAGTTAACATTAGTTGTAATTTTCCAGTGTATCACCCTATTCTTAACACTTTGTAAAAGAACATTCTTATATTTATACTTTTAACCACAATCTTCATCCACCACCAAAATCAGTTATACATTCTCTAGATTATTCTCTAGCTTCCTTTCAATTGACATTTACATCCACAGACAAGCCCTTTCAGCCACAATCACATTTATAAATCAGCAGTGTTAGTATACTTATATAATCACTATGATATCTATTCATTTCCACACTTTTACAAAAAATATTATTAAAAATTCTACATACCTTAAACATCAGCTCACAATCTCAACCCACATTCTATCTCCTAGTAACCTATATTCTAGAGTTTAGCTCTGTGAGTTTATTCATTGTACTTAGTTCATATTAGTGACACCATACAATATTTCTCCTTTTGTGTCTGGTTTATTTCACTCAACATAATATCGTCAAGGTTCATCCATGTTGTCATATACATCCCGATTTCATTTCTTCTTATAGCTGCATAGTATTCCTTTGTATGTATATACCACATATTGTTTGTCCATTCACCAGTTGATGGACACTTGGGCTCAATATTTTATCAATTTTGAATAATGCTGCTATGAACATCATTGTGCAAATGTCAGTTCACATCCTTGCTTTCAGTTCTTCTGAATATATTCCTAGTAAAGGGATTACTGGGTCATACAGCAGTTCTATATTCAGCTTCTTGAGCTACTGTCAAACTGTCTTCCACAGAGGCTGCATCATTCTACATACCCACCAACAGCGAAGGAGTTGTGCCTATTTCTCCACATCCTCTCCAGCACTTGTAGTTTTCTGCTTTTTAATAATGGCCCTATTATAAGGTGTGAAATGGTTTCCCACTGAGGTTTTGATATGCATTTCCCCAATAGTTAGTGATGTGGAACCTTATTTCATGTGCTTTTACTCTATGGAAAAATGTCTATTTGAGTTTTGCTCATTTTTAAATTGGGTTGCTCATCTTTTTATCATTGAGTTGTATGATGTCTTTATATAACATGGTGCTCAAATGCTTATCAAGTATGTGGTTTCCAAATATTTTCTCCCATTAAGTAAGCTGCCTTTTTACTTTGTTGATAAAGGCTTTTGAAGAAAAAATGTGTTTAATTTTGGGGAGGTTCCACTTATTTATTTTTTTCTTTTATGGCTTGTGCTTTGGGTTTAAGGTTTAAGAAACTATAGCCTATCACAAGATCTTGAAGATGTTTCCCTAGAGTTTCTTCTAGGAGCTTTATGGCTGTAGCTTTTATATTTAGGTCTTTGATTGATTTTGAGTTAATTTTTGAAAAAGGTATGAGATAGGGGTCTTCCTTCTTTCTTTTGGATATGGACATCCAGTTCTCCCAGCACCACTTGTTGAATAGACTGTTCTGGCCCAGCTGGGTGGTCTTGACAGCCTTATCAAAAATTGCTTTACCCTGGATGTGAGGGTCCATTTCTGAGTTCTTGATTCAGTCCCATTGGTCAATATGTCTGTCTTTATGCCAGTGCCATGCTGTTTTTATCACTGTACCAAAGTAATATGCTTTAAAGTCAGGAAGTGAGAGTCCTCCAACTTTGTTATTGTTTTAAAAGATATTTTTGGCTATTTGGGGCTCCTTATTCTTCCAAATAGAATTGATAATTGGCTTTTCCATTTCTGAAGGCTTTTGAGATTTCTGTTAGGATTTTGTTGAATTTGTAAATCAGTTTGAGTAGAATTGGCTTCTTAATGATATTTAGTCTTCCAAACCATGAACGCAGAATGTCTTTCCATTTGTGGTAGTGCATATATTTTACAACATAAAATTTCTTAACTCAACCACTCCCAGTACACAAGTCAGTGGCACTGATCACATTCACAGTGTTGTGCTACCATTACTGTCATTCATTACCAAAATATTTCTGTCACCCTAAACAGAAACCCTATACCCATTATGCATTACTTCCGCATTCATACTCTCTCAAGCCCCTGGTAACCTGTACTCTAGTTTATGTCTTTATGATTTTTGCCTATTCTAGTTATTTCATTTTTTAGAATCATACAATAACTGTCTTTTTGTGTCTGGCTTATTTCACTCAACATGATGACCCCAAACTCATCCATGTTGTAGCATGTATCAGAATTTCATTCTTTTTTAAGGCTAAATAATATTCCATTGTATGTATATATCACATGTTGTTAAACTTTTTCTGTTGAATGGACATTTGGGATGCTTCCAACTTTTGGCTGTTGTGAATAATGCTGCTATAAACATTGGCATACAAATATCTTTTCAAGTCTTGCTTTTAACTCTTTTGGATACGTACCTAGTAGTGGGATGCCAGATCCTGTGGTAGTTCTTTGTTTAACTTTTTAATTGCTTTCTATAGCACCTGCCTCATTCTATGTCCCAACTAACAATGTTAGGGTGTTTCTCTGCATCCTCACTAGCTCTTCTTAAATTCTTATTTTCCTTTTTTTCCTTCTGCATCCCATACGTTTTTGTATGTTGTTATTTAATTTTCCTTTATCCTAAGATATCCTACTTTCCCTTGTGATTTCTTCTTTGACCAACTGTTTAAGAATGTATGATTTAATTTGTGTATATTTGTGAATTTTCCAGTTTTCTTTCTATTATTGATTTTGGCTTGATTCCATTGTGATCAAAGAAGATATTTTGTATGATTTCAAAATTTCTAGATTTATTGAGATTTGTTTTGTGACTCAACATATGGTCTGTCCTAGAGAATGATATGTGTGTACTTCAGAACAATGTATATTCAACAATGTGTGAAGAGTTCTATGTACGTCTCTTAGGTATAGCTTAAAATATTATTTGAATTTCCTATTTCCTCATTGATTGTCTGTCTAGATATTCAATCTATTATTGAAAATGGTGTATTGAAGTCTCCTGCTATTAATGTAGAATCATATATTTCTACCTTAAACTGTCCATATTTGCTTCATATATTTTGTCCTCTGTTGTTAGGTGCATATGTCTGTACAATTGCTATATTTTCTTGATAAATTGACCTTTTATCTATATATAATGTTTCTCTTTGTCTCTTTTAACATTATTTACTTAAAGTTTATTTTGTATGTATAACCACCGCAACTCTCTTTTGGTTAATATCTGCATGGAATATTTTTTTTCCATCCTTTACTCAGCCTATTTGAATCTTTGAGTTTAAGCTTAGTCTTTTGTGAACAGCAAAGATTTGGGTCATGATTTTTTATCTATTCTGCAAATCTCTGCCTTTTGACTGGAGAGTTTAGCCTATCTATTGTAATTACTAATATTTTAAAGCAATTACTGGTAATGCAGGACTTTCTTCTGCCATTTTGCTATTGGATGTTGTAAGTCTCATAATGTTTTTGTTCCTCAATTGTTCCATTACCACCTTATTTTGTATTTAATTTATCCTTTGTGGAATCCCTTCTCATTTCCTTCTGTGCATAGTTTTTCATATATTCTTTTTTGCTTATCATGAGGCTTAAATTTAGCATCCTAAGTCTATAAAAATCTCATTTGATTTGATACCAGCTTAACTCCAATAGTACACCCATATTGTACTACTATAATTCTCTATCCCCCATATTTGTATTGTATTGCCACAAATCTCTATTCATTGTGTGTCTAAAACCATAGATTTATCTTTATGTATTATATATTTGCATTTCAGATTCTGTAAGAAATAAAGAGTGGTGTAAAAAACCCAAAACACAACAGTTCTGGCACTTATATTTACCCATTTATTAACCTTTACTAGCAATCTTTGTTTCTTCATGTGGCTTCAATTTATTGCCTACATGTTTTCCTTTCAATCTGTAGAATTCATTTTAGCATTTATTCTAAGATCAGTCTATATCGACAGACTCCTTCAACTTTTGTTTACCTGAAAATGTCTGAATTTCTCACCATTTTGGACAGACAAATTTGCTGGATATGGAATTTCTGTTTGGCATTTCTTTTTCTTTCAGACCTTTAAATATGTCATTCCACTGACTTCTTGTCTTCTTGGTTTCTGATGAGAAATTGACATTCTTATTGAGGCTCCCTTGTACATGAGGCATTGCTTTTCTCTTTCATCTTTCAGGATTGTCTCTTTGTTTTGGGACACAACAGTTGTATTGTCTTGGTGTGGTTCTATTTGAGATTATCCTGCCATTTGGAATTCATTGAGTATGTAAATGATATATATATTTCCTTTTTCTTTGCATGCCTTGTAATCTTTTCTTGAACACTGGAAAATTTAATGTTTTATGTGTTACCTCTGAAATTTAGTCACTGACTGAGATATCTTTTCCTTAAGCTTCTATCCAGCTAATGTTATGACAGAATTTCTCGAATGCCAGAACTAACAAAAAAAAAAAAAAAGAAAGAAAAACTCCTTTCCCAATCTTTGCAGATTAGCCTGGGCAAGTGCCCTCCTTTAGAGCTTAGTCTGCCCAATAATGAGTCCTAAAGAACATCCCAAGCCAAAATCATGGTTTCTCCCATTCTTTTCTGAGAATATGTCTTTTCCTACACATGTGGCCATAGGAAGTCCACTGTTTACAAAGTTCTGAATGTCCCTTTTTACCTAGGAAATAGTCTTTCCTCCCAGTCCTGGGTTCTATGATGTATGCCTCAAATCAGTCAATCCTTTGCCTCAGGCAGCTGCAATTTGACAATTTTCCTATAGCATTCAAGCTATCTTTCAAATTACCTCTATGGTTAAGGCAAGTTCTGCAACAATGAGCCTGTGGTGAGGATCCTGATTCAGTCCTTCTGGTTGTCACCAGACAGATTGGCACATATGTCTGTGCACCCTAGAATATGCACAAGAGTTACTCTGCTCCCTCTGGAATGAGGACCAAGGATCCATACTGGATGCATGGTCCAACTCTTCTCTGATCTTCTGTGTTCTGTGTTTTCATCTACATAATGGGGATAATGCCAGACACCTTTGAGTATTATGGAACAGATTAAATCAAATCTAGAGTACCCATATAAATTTATAAATATTATGCTTAATTTTCAGTTATTCTGTCTCTTCCTCATTCTAAGTACTTTCAAACAATATCTAGAAGTTATTCTTAAGCCCCAAGCTCTGAACTCTTGGGGAATTGTGAACAAATTTGGGGTCAGAGATAATCCATTATATGTGTTTTATTTTTAATAAAGCTTAATTTGCTGGATTTGCCTGCCTTATTATGGGTTCCTTGGAAAGCAGGTAGACTATGCAATATACCATTTGAGAGGTATATTGTCTCTCAAATATTATGTTGTATGGTGATACCTTATTGTTATTCACTAAGTTCATTCATTTAAAATAAATCAAAGTGGTAATGGTTGTGAGAAGCGCTAACACACAATGGATTTGGGATGTTCTTTTTTATTGATTGCTATATATTAGAATTAGTTTTGAGGGACAAAGAAGAGGAAAGTATCATGTATTGTAACCTAGAGATACAGCCACACTGATACACACACATCCACACTAGAAATATATTAGAGTGCTCAAAGAAAGGAATAGGATTTTAATTTTTTTTGGCCATTTTCAGGTATGAAAAATAGCATATACTTAAGGTAAAAAGGTATAAAAGTTAAAACAAAACAAAACAAAACAACAAGAATATGTCACCCATAATCTCACAACGCAGAGATAGCCTCCATTTACATTTTAGAGAATTTTCTTCAACTAAAAAAGGATTTTTAATAAACACATAATCATAATGTGAACTCAAGACATAAAATACAGAAAAAAGTTCTTTTGGCAACTTATTTAAGAATATTTTGCTTACAACATCTTTTACAAGTTCCCACACAGCCTAATTGGGCTCATAATAAATAGGTGTATCAAGGAAAGAAGGAATCTAATAAGTTTTTCTGTGCTTGGCTCATAGAGGAGCAAAGCATGCTTGACGTATGGCATACACTTATAGTAAAGTCAGGCCACACGTCGAAAATCCTTAAGATTTATTTCTGCTTCCAGGATGCCCTTGACTTTTGAAGGAGCAGCTTAAAAGACTCCAATATTGGGAATGGTCTGGACAATCAGGTCTGACAAGTCCTGCCACATTCACATCAGCTGCTTAGCTACTGCCAGATAGAGGACAATCTGGGCAACAAAGATTTTTTTGTCTCAAGGCCTAGAATCTATGCATGTATATTTGTTGCCTTCCATCAGTCTGAATCATCTTAACTTGTTGGAGTTAGATGAGTAGGAAAGGCAAGAAAGAGTCTACCAATTGCTTTATCAGCTTGCTTCTTAGAGTTCAGTAATAGAAAAAAAAATATTGCTTAGGTTCCTAATATGGTGTCAGAACAAATTCAGTAAAAGAGCTACATACAGTGGAGGAGTGGCACAGAAAGAAATCTTCAAGACAGAACTGCCTGGGGACTGAATTTACCCTGAAGGATGTATTCCTGGGGCAGCTTGAGAAAGGAAGGTTGTACTATAGGAGCAGTCTGGGAGGTCTCTTAGGACACACTTCTCCATGATTGGGGCAATAATAAAGATAGAAACCATTTGGCTGGCAGACTTTTAAGATATTTTTTTTCACATTTATTAGAATCTTAAAAGGTCCCCTCCTCAAATGTAATATCAAGAGACAGACTCATTCTTCCATTATCATATTCACTAAATTCAGGATCATCAACATAAATTTGAGAAAAATTGCAAACATAAATTTGAGGAAAACTTTCAGTACACTACCTTGGAGACAAGGTAGCTTAAAGGGAAGAAGGCTTCCGTCTTTGTTTTGCTTTTTTTCTGTTTCTGATCCCAATTTTGTCCAGATATATACCCTAAGCACCTGTCCTATCAGACCCTTTGCTTATCTATCCCACAGTTGCCAAACTTCTCTATCTGTGACTCTGGTTTGCTACCCTAGAGGTCATGCCCAGTCTTCAGGTTCTACCCCTTTATAAGCAGTGCTAGGTTCTTATCTTATTCTTTACAGAAAACAAATTCCATAATACATTATGGTAGCAATGAAAACAGCTGTTTCTCTTGTATACTTAACTGTGCACCATATTTTACATATATTAGCAGATTAAATTCTCACAACAACCTTATGAAGAATGATAATTCTTATTTTGCAGATCTGATGACTGAAATGCAAAAGGATTAAGTAACTTGCTCAAGGTCACACGGTTATTAAATGGTAAAGCCACAATTCAAGCCCACATATGTCTGACACCAAAGTCTGTGCACAGTATCGTTACGCACTCTGCCCTCTGTCCCCTGCCCCCTCCCTCCCACCTCTCACCCAATTATTTTGTGAAAGGCTGAGTAGCTTGCTCAAAGGGAAATTTTTATCTGTGATTCAGTCTGGTAGCTCCACATAGATCCAGACTCAGTGATCTTTTCTAAGCATTGGCGTAAACAGAAGGATTGAAAATCCTATGTGACTTCTCTGTGAGCAATTAAGGGGATGCATTCTGTAGCATGCCATTCACTGTTCACTATTCATCATCACAAACTTTTAGACACACTGAAGGTCACAGTTGAAAACACAGTTATTTTAAGAGATGGCATTGTTCTAAGAAGTCAGTGTAGGACCACAGCAGAATGATTTTTACTAGGATCTATATTCAGAGATGACGCAGGTTTGTTGGTTAGGATATTGGTAAAAGGTAGGAAGATAAAAAAAGGGGACAAGTGCTCATTCTAATCTATCTCTTGCTCATCTCCTAATAGCTTTTTATTTCCTCTGTACTTTGAAAACTCCTTCAAATTCCTTGCTTCAGCTTGGTATTCCCATTCCATTTAATTTGCTATGGGAATATTTCTCAGTAAGGGCAAACATTTAAAGAAAACAGAAACATTTAAGACATCTGCATAAGGACAAGTTTTAGGCAAAAAGATGCAAAATTCTCTTTAGGGACATGCTTTTCTCCAAATTTGTAGCCGGGAATATGTTAAAAACATACCCATTTTTCTCTTGAGATTTTGCTTTATCCTTCAACTCTTTCTCCACTCCTACAAGGAATCATCACAGAAGATACTGGATGCCAAGTTTTAGGGAAGAAATTACAAGGTACACAAATGATGAATAATATGTATTATGGTAGATTAAATTATTGGTCTTTTTTATCTGCTCTACTGTAGTAGTAGTATATATTCACCTTTTGGCCTGTTGTGGGCAGCTTACTTTTTAATCCCACACCCCTTATGAAGCAGGCATGCTATTCCAAATTTGTTCAAGAAGTATTTTCTAGCTTTGGGGCTTGCCATGTGACTTGTTTAGTCAATTTCGTTGTTAGCAGATGTTTTATGAACCAAGACGTATCTTTCTGCACTCTGCCATCACCACAAGAACATGTTGTAATTGCTCACTGGTCCCAGAGTAAATGAGACACATGGAGTAGATTTGAACTGAACCTGTAGCAAGGATGTAGACCCAGCCAAACCCAGCCTAGGTCCGTGAAATCACAGCCCATCTGCAGAAGCATGAGAGCTACAGCATATTCTCATATTTCTTTTAAGAAATAAATTCTTATTTTATAAGGCACTGAGATTGGGAGTGGTTTGCTACACCACACACTTTTGTGAAACTAGCTGATAGGTCAGCAATATGAAAAGCATAATTATAAATTTTCCCACGACAGAGTTAAACTATATTAAGCTTCAGATTCTACTAATATTCACCAGGTGACAACATTGTGTTAAAAGCCTCACGTTTTCTCACTTAAGTTTTACAACAACTATGTGCAGTAAGTGTCAAGCTCAATTTAAAATTCAGAGAGATTAAATGACTGACTTGAGGCTCCATAGTCAGGTATAGAGCTAGTCTGGAACCTGAGATTTTCTATTAGACCTGCTTCTGCTTTGCAAAAGCATTATTCCTTACTCAACTCAGTCCTTTAAAGTCAAATTTATGCGTAAAATGGAGAACAATAGTAACAATACTTTAAAATCAACTATATTTTGTGACTTATAGCATATTCACAGACTTCTTGATTTCTTTTTCAATACTTACATTCACCTTTGCAGATAAAGATGGTTGGGATTACTGTGGGCATTTTACAGATTAAGAAACTGCGACTCAAAGAATGTTTTTTTAAAGAAGGATTTGTTTAAATAATCGCCAAGGCCTCTGAGACTCAAATTCAGAGTCACTTGGGTTTACATTTAAAGTTTTCTTCTACCGTTCATTTTCACTCATTCTTATTTGCTATTGATACTTATATGTCTTCCCTTTTCTTTTCTTGTTTTCACTTGTCTAGCCTTTAGAGGATTTTGTTTGTGAACTTTTCATTAATTTGACTTGGTTTGTAAGATTGGATGACTGAGCCTAGCTCTGGACCATCCGCCTTTCCATTGTGTAAGAGAGGTTTTGCCTCAGGCCCTTAGAGACTGCTACAAGTCTCAGAGGATTGCTTTGTTTAAAACTCTGGAAAATGCCTCAAAGCCTGCCATTTGAAGCAGTAATGTGGGCTCCAAGATATGTTAAATTAAATGTGCATTGTTTGAAGCCTCAGCCTTTGACCTTCTATTTAGCATTAAATTCTTTGCAGTTCTCCCAGCTAGGTTACAAGAATAAAATTTCTCTTCTCCACAGGATGGCAGTATAAGTTAATGTTAAATCTCACCATTCAAGTCCTTTCAAAATCCAACAGTGGCGTTTTGTTCACAATTGCCCACTCAACTCTTCTTTTCTCCATGTGCCCACTGCCTCCTGTAACCCCAGTCCTAAGCATTGCTCACTCCCCCTTTTCTGAATCAAACTAAGGCAGCCCCTTCAGCTCAAAAAGAACTTTTGTGAATGAAAATCCATACAATACACCAGTTTCATTATTAAAGACCCCCAGACACAGAAGGCCAGAGTCCAGCTGTCCACAAAACCACATGCAACTAACCCTTAGTTCAGGGCTGGTGAGTAGTTGTTTATAAATAGCAGTAGTCAGTAACACATTGTCAGCAACCTCAACTTAATCGCCATTAATCAATAAAGTCATTGAAGTGTAATTGCCTCATTGGCAGTAGATTGGCTTAGGTCCAGTCTGGAAGAGAATAGTCTTGGTGTGTAGTCAGATGGTAATTATTTAATCAGAGCAGGGTGGCCTCGAACAGATCTAATATCAAAAGTCACTACAAAACCACGTTTGAGACATCTTTCCTGTCCTGTATTCATGAAAAATGAAGAAATGAGACACAATCTTTTTGAAATTTGGAAAATTGGATACTATTTGTATACTTTTTAATGAGAAGTAATAAGAACCTAGGAATGAAAATAATCCTTGAACAAAAATTGGAATAGGATCCCTGCTTCATTAGGAGTGGGGGTGGGGGTTTAAAAGGCAAATTTATTTTCTTATTTCTTTAAATAGCACCATGATCTTCTAAGACATTCAGAGGTCAGTCATTACATTCTTGTGGGAAAACAATTGCCCTAGTCCTTTTATATCTTAAGTGTCTTCCATTCCCATGCAATATGGTTTTCAAAATCAAGACTTAACCAAGAAAAAGATGGGATATAACTACAAGTTTCTTCCTTCTTTGTACTGTTCCCTGCAGTAGAGCCAACTTCATTGTTAATATTCCCTGTTTCTTAGTCTTTGTCTGGAAATTGTATAATAAATAATTTAAAAAACAATGCCATAGCTTGCTCTTCCATACCTCCACAGGCCTTCCTCTGTAAATATGCATTGGTTAACTCTTTTATTAACAAGCTCAGCATGACTGGAAATCTTCACTGAGCTAAAAGTGGAGACCCTACATTTTCCAAATCTAAACTTTGTCCAGGGCAATCTAAACACCAACACTCTGAAAAATCATTACCCAGAATTCCTAAACAAATATCATTTTAATTCTTGGAAAGAATCTTCTAAGATTACTATTGGAAGACCTAGAAATGGACAGAAAAATAGGGTAATGTTAAACTTTAATATTTCAGGAAATACGGGAACATTATTATGGTATTATATGATAGAAGCCATTTTTCTAATATTATTTTCCAAATCTCAAGAGTGTGTATTTGTGGGTTTGAGAAATATGATGTACTTTTGAATGCAACTGACAAGGTTTAACAAAGACAGCCTTTTCAGTTTCCCATGGGGAGAAATCAGTGTTAGACTGTTAGCACACACATGTAAAAGTTCAATGAACTTCAGTTAGTTGCTATGCCAACAAGCAGAAGACCTGTCCAGATATGAATTGACTACATAAATAAAATCTCCCCAAAGATGATGCTTGTTTGGCTTAAGGGCATAGTCTTTGTAACAAGCTTTGACAAATAATAAGTCTCTTGGTTTGGAGGATTTGTTTAGAACACTCTCCAAATTTCCTCAATATATTATAAAATACCTTAGTATTTTTTTCATAGGAAATTGAGCAGTTGCTTCCAGAGGAGGAAATACCTTTTTTTGTCTTTTCCTTTTCCAAGTTTATAAATAAATGCAGAGAGAGCTACATGTAATTCCTGATTATGAGAAAGAAAGAGTGGCTAGAGCTAGAGCACTAAACTTTGGGAGATGTTTTTGACTCCATTATCACCTTGTGATATAAACTTGGGAATTTTATCTTCATTTCTTCACCAGTTAATAAATTCTTCATTAATTAATACATTCTTTACTTCCTATACCCTTCCATGGACAGAAAATCTTAGCAGTCTATGTAAAAAGCCCCTGATGAATGTCATTTCAAATATAGGCTTTTCTTTGAGCTTTTGCACACACTCTACATCCACACAGTGAAACTCATTTGAGTCTGAACAAACAAGCAATTGGGTAACATAGTAGTAGCTACCAACTTCTAAGGGGTTGGAGGAGAAAACACAATGCTGTCATATTTTTTCCATGTATAGGCCATTATCATCCCCTTGGACACTTTAGAAATTGACTTTTTAATTTTTATCTCCCACTGTTAACTCTATAATCACCTCTTGACTCTACATACAGATTTGAAATCTCTAGTATTGATCCTTGGTGATACCTGCAAGATTTGTTTTGTACCAAGAATTAGCTTCTACCTCTCAATCATCCCATGCGTTCCTGACTTCTGGATCCACACTTTAAATTAGCTTATTTTGCCTTTTGCCTCATAGAGAATGCACTGGATCCCTCAACAAGGTGATCCAACAAGAGATGAAGTAGCTACTATGATTAGTAGAGATTATATATTAGGGGCTTCCTACAAGGAACAACATCTGAGAGTGGGTGTAGGAATAGTAATGCAAATTCATCATTGACTATCTAAAATATTTTCCAAAAAAATCACATTTGTTCTATGAAAATAAGAAAATGACCAGCCAAAAGAGATCATATATTTCCCAGTAGGTTTATTTTATTCTGAAATAAATTCCTTGACTTTGTTAGCTACAAAGAAGTATACTTGCCTGCCTTTAATTTGATTGTTCTGTCTGTCCTTGATGTGTGTAAGTAGGTCATATCTCCAAAAGTAAAATTATGGGACTATTCTTTTTTGGTTCTTATGCCACAGAGAGTTATACAGATCTCCTCAGTCTGAATGGACTGATTCTGGATTTTTTCATGCCCAGGAAAGCCCAGCATTCAGAGATACAGAATCTTCTAGCTTTATATGTTTTCGTAATGTTTTAAATTCAAGAATTCATTTGGATAGGATAAAAAGAAATAGCTCCACTAGATAAACATTCACATAGTTACATATTCCCATAGGTAGCTCAATGAGGGCTTTACCTTAGAATATCTGTAAGTTGATGACAATCCTTAACATGTTTTCTCTGTCTCTGCTCTACAATACACCAACTTCGATCTATTGAGGGAATGAATCCCAAGTTATAGGCTTTGGATTAAAAGCGTTACCAAATAAATTTTTGTAATTGTTTTGGATAAATTATATGTTATATAGCAATAAAAATGTTCTGCTTTATAATTGTTGAAGGGGCTGGTGGAAAGCTTGGTAGCAGCATGATGGCAGAGGCAGCAAGCAGTGCCATGGTGACCTAGGAGTACTACTTCAAGAAGTGTTGAAGAACTGAGCTGTGCAGAGAACATTTTTCATGCAGTATGGTTATGCCTGATATCTCATGGACTAGAACTGCAAAACAAATTCTGTAATTAAGTGTCATGAAAAATAAATGTGCCTGTTTTTCCCTCTCTCTGCCCTCAAATCCTCCAGTAGCCACTGCCTCCACATCAATGATATAAGTTCTTACATTGCTAGAACCACAATAAATCTATAGTAGAATACCAATAAGTCTGCTTTGGTGGATAGTTCATTTCCCAATCCTGAGAATTCTGGGATGGTGGTGCCCACTCCATCTCTAATTGAGAGGGAACTTTAATACCATAAGGCAGATGGATGGGACTCTCTTCCTTGCAGTTGTAGACTCTCTCAGTTCCTTGGGATGGTGGTTGTCTATCATCATCTGCTTGTTAGTGGTCTTGGATGAATCCAATGAACTGGAGAGTAGGTGTTGCAGTTCCATTGAGATTCAGGGACCAGCTGGTACATGTACAGCCCAAAGATTTAAGTTTCTTGGACCTATACCTATCAACTCTAGTATTAATTATAGTTTTAAATAGAAGGGTCAGAAAAGCCATGTATAGGGAAACCACAACTGAGTCCAACTCTGTCACACTGGGGAGCATAAATTCCAAAGCCATTTTATATTTTGCTATAACCTACAAAATTGTGGAGGAGAGAGTATAAACTACAATGTAAACTATAATCCATGCTTAGTGGCAATGCTCCAAAATATGTTCATTAATTGTAACGAATGTATCACACTAATGAAGGGTGTTGTTAAGTGGGAAAGTGTGGGAGGGGTAGAGAGGGGGGCTTATGGGAATCTCCTATGTTTTTAATGTAACATTTATGTAATCTAAGTGTGTTTTAAAAAATATTTAAAAATAAATAAATATGTGCAATAAATGCAACACTCTCCTATGCATATCATAACTCCCTTACCTTCAGCTAGAAGATAGTGTGGAGGTCCAAAAGGGGATTTTGTTGGAAACGGTACTTAAAACTGGAATGGAACTAGAGAGAGAAGTTTCTATAAGATGGACAGAAGGTTCTGAGAAGCTGTATATTTGGTGAACATTAGAGGAGAGCTAAAGGTACACCAGATATGTTATCAGCTGCTTAGGATCAGTGGTTTCCAACTTCTCTGTGATGGCTTAGGGGTTCTGCTGAGGAATTTCCAATAACTACTATGGAAATTTGTGGGAAAAGAGGAAGAACAGATAAGGTGCTAGTCTCCCAACTTCATTTAAATTGGAACGTCTTTTTAAAAAAATCTGTTTTATATATTGAGGTTTGTGAAGGATTTACTTTAAAGAGCCAAGTCTGTTGGGAAAAAAAACAGTGAAAAACAAATTACTAACGATAAAATCTTGGAGCTCTGAAAATAATGGCTGGGTCTTATCTTTAAGGTAGTTAAACAATGAAGGGTAAACATCCATATCTCAAATGTCTACAACAGTAGTTCTCAAAGTGCAGTACCTGGACCAACTGTACCAGAATCTATTAGGGATTTGTTAGAAATGCAAATTATTGGATCCTACTCCACACCTACCTAAAGCAGAAATTCTGAGATGGAGGCCTACCAATCTGCATTTTAACGTCCTAAAATATTCCTGATGTACATTCAAGTTTGAGAACCTAGAGTCTAATTTCATTTACCAAGTAAAGGAAATGAGGTAAATGAATATGAAGAGGCCATCAGACCATTTTCTGAGGAAAACTTCTTGCAATTACAGGCATATAGCATTTTATTGTGCTTTGTTTTATTGTACTTTGCAGATACTGCATATGTTACACATTGAAGGTTTGTGGCAATCCTGCATTAAGTCTATTGGTGCCATTTTTCCAACAACATGTGCTCACTTCATGTCTCTGTGCTACATTTTGGTGATTCTCACAATATTTCACACTTTTTCATTATTATTGTATTTGTTTTGGTCATCTGTGATCAGTGACCTTTGGATATTATTATTGTAATTGCGTGGGGGTGCCATAAATTACTCCCATATAAGATGGAAAACTTCACTGCTAAATGTGTGTGTTCTGACTGCTTTACCTACCTGCCATTGACCCACTTCTCACCCTCTCCTTGGGCCTCTCTATTTCCCAAGATGCAAAAGTAGTGGAATTAGACCAATTAATAACCTTACAATGGCCTCTAAGTGTTCAGGTGAAAGGAAGACCTGCAAATCACTCACTTTAAATCAAAAGGTAAAAACGATTTAGCTTAGTGAGGAAGGCCTGTCAAAATCTGAGACAGGGTGAAATCTAGGCCTTTTGTACCAAACAGCCAAATTGTGAATTCAAAGGAAATGTTCTTGAAGGAAATGAAAAGTGTTACTCCAGCAAACACACTAATGATAAGAAAGTGCAACAGCCTTATTGCTGATATGGAGAATACTTTAGTGGGCTGGAAAGAAGATCAAACCAGCCATAATATTCCCTTATCCCAAAGCCTAATCCAGAGCAAAGCCCAAACTCTCTTCAATTTTAGGAAGGCTGAGAGGAGTGCAGAAGAAAAGTTTGAAGCTAGCAGAGGTTGATTCATTAGGTTTAAGGAAAAAGCCATTTCTATGACATAAAAGTGCAAGTAAAGCAGCAAGTGCTGATGTAGAAGCTGCAGCAAGTTATCCAGAAGATCTAGCTAGGATAATTGATGAAGATAATTAGGCTAAAGAGCAGATTTTCAATGTAGATGAAACAATTTTCTATTGGAAGAAGATGTCATCTAAGACTTTCATAGCTAGAGATGAGAAGTCAATACCTGGCTTCAAAACTTCAAAGAGCAGATTAACTCTTTTGTTAGGGGCCAATGTATTAATAGCTTGTGACTTAGGGACACTCAGGGAATATATGGAAGAAAATGTCACTGAAATACAAGACAATAGATCTTACAGTGATGAATGTAATGTCTAATTTTTAAATTATTTCAAATTGCTTTAAATGTTTTTGTATTTTACTGGTTTTTAAAAAATTATTATTTTATTTTCTTGTTAATTTTATTTGGTTATTTTGTTGGCTTCATTTTTGAAGAGGTTTTGGGTCACAGAAGGGTCACAGCAGTGGTGGGGGAGGATCACTGGTGTGGAGTATCAGTGATGTAGGGATGCATGGGAAGGGGTTCAACTGGGGCATGCTTCTAAGATATATGAATATGTTCAAGTGTTCATAGGACATTGTTTCAGTGGGTGGAGATCCATATAATAACTGAAAGAATATTGAATTCCCATCCTGGGGAGTTCTGCTGCATTCTCAATTAGGAATGCAAGAATTCCCCGAATGCAAATGCAATGTCTAGTGAAGGAAGAGAGACCATTATGCCAGGCCCTTGACATTGATGATTGTACTTATGAACTTTAGCCTAGTATTTTATATATTGCCTAAGAGTTACCTCCTGAAAGCATCCTTGATGCTCAAATGTGGCCTTTTTCTAAGCCAAACAAACTCAGCTTATAAACACACTACCTTCCTCCCAGCATGGGACATGACTCCTGGGGATGAGCCTCCCTGGCATTGAGGGATTATTAACAAGCACCAACTAGCAATGCATCTGGAAAAAGACCTTGACCAAAAGGGGGAAATGGTAAATACAAATGAGTTTTTATGGCTAAGAGATTTCAAAGTGAGTTGGGAGTTTATTCCAGAGTTTACACTTATGCAAGTCTCAGCAGGATCTCATTGACTGCCACAGTAAACAATGCCTCAAATAGTGGGGCTCCTGAGGGCTCTAGAGATATCCAGAAACTATAAGCAGGGCAGATAGCTCAGGAATTTGGAACCCTGTCAGTGGGTCTTACTTTGAAATTTATGCTCCCCAGTGTAACAGATTAGACTCATTTATAGGTTCTCTACCCATGGCTCTTTTCCCCCTTTTATTTAAACCCATAATTAGCACTATACTTGATAAATATATGTCCCAGAGACCTAAATCTGCATCCATGTGCCAGTTGAGCCCTGGATTTCAGTAGATTTGCAACTCCTACTTTCTAGTTCATTGGACTCACACAGGAAAACTAACAAGGAGATGATGATGGACAACACCCATCCTAAGGAACAGAGCATGTCTATAATTGCAAGCAAGATAGCTCCATCCATCTACCCCATGGGGATCTAAGCCCCCTCTCAATTAGAGGTAAAGTGGGCATCACCATCCCCAAATCCTCAAGATTGGGGAATGAAAAATGAACTAGCATAGACTTATTATTCTACTGTAGACATTATTATTATAGCAATAGAATAACTCTTATCATTGGTGTAAAGGCAGTGGCCACCAGATGTTCTAAAGGATGAGAGAGGGAGGAATAGGTGTAATATGGGGGCATTTTGGGACAATGGTTTTGTCCTGCATGATATTGCATTATATTTTTTGTCATAACTTACAAAATTGTGCAGGACAAAGTGTAAACTATAATGTAAACTGTAATCCATTGTTAGTAGTAATGCTTCAATATGGGTTCATTATCTGTAACAAGTGTATCACACTAATGAATGATGTTGTTAATGCAGGAAAGTGTGGGAGGTGGAGGGAGTACAGCATATGGGAACCCCCTATATTTTTTATGTAACACTTATATAATCTAAAGCTTCTCTAAAATGTAAATTAATTATAAAAAAATGAAGCCAATGCTCATTGACGATACTTGGGCTCTTAAAGTATGCTAAATCTGCTATGCCTGTGATCTATAAATGGAAAAACAAAGACTGGATAACAGCACATCTGTTTACAACCTGGTTTAGTGAATATGTTAAGCCCACTGTTGAGATCTCCTGCTCAGGAAAAAAAGTTTTCTTTCAAAATACTACTACACATTGATAATGCACCTGACCACCCAATAACTCTGTCAGAGATGTAGAATGGGATTAATGTTGTTTTCATGCTTGCTAATACAACATCCATTCTGCAGCCCATCGATCAAGGCGTCATTTTGACTTTGAAGTCTTATTATTTACGAAATACATTTCATAAGGATATATATGCCATAAATAGTGACGAATCTGGGCAAGGTAAAAGAAAATCTTCTGGAAAGGATTCACCATTCTAGATATCATGAATAACATTTGTGATTCATGAGAAGATGTCCAAATATCAACATTAATAGGAGTTTGGAAGAAGTTGATTCC
>PVKH010010265.1:0-18336 GCA_004027955.1 Chaetophractus vellerosus | reverse complement strand
GAGGGGCGGGGCCCAGTTAATGCCCTTATCACAACTCAATCATGCCCAGATGAACAGATTAGCTTACAAGAACAATCCAATCTATATTTTTGGAATTCACAATTAAATAAAACTCTGAAACCATTACACAGGGCGAACCTCTCCATTCTAGGTAATTCCACACTACTGTCCTCCACACCTTTTTGACAGGATAGTTTACCTAATTATATAGCGATGTGCCTGTTTTTATGGCTGTCTCCATTTATTAGAAGATAACTTCCTTGAGGACAGGAACTAGGTATTATTCCTGTGTTTATCTGAATGCCTAGGGTGTAGGAGCTATGTCCATACATGTTGGCTGAAGGGCATCTAAGGGCATCTAAGGGCATCATCATTTCCCCATTCATTCTGGAGTCGTGAATGTATGTTTGTGTATGGAGGGGAGGTGTGGAATATGGGTCTGTGTGTAGCAACACATAGGAAGGGACACAACCAAAATGATACATATCGTAACTATCAAAATTGTTCATGGATTGAAATATAGGAAAAGTTTGAGAATTATGTAGGCAATCACACACTAAAAGGAAGTTTGAAGTCCTTATTTTGTCAAATAAGGCTTCTATAACCTATATTAATCATATTTACCTCTGAGTGATGTCCTTTATATTTAAAATCACAACTTTTTAAAACTTTTTCTTTTTTCCTTACAGGCACATGACACACTATTATATCCTCAAGCTGGTAGTCTGTAATATTTTTAGTATGGAGTAAAGGAGCTTACCTTTTTTTTTCTTGGTAGGGATGTTTAAGCCTACATGATAAATCAGCATTTAAAACAAATTTCTTCATCTGACTTTTCCTTATTTGCTATAAGATGAGCATGGTGAAACTTGATGAAAAACAAAAATGCAAGAGTGGTAGAGTTTAACTGAGTTATTGTAGAATTATATTGCTACATTTTCCCTGTATTATCAGCAATGGTTTTTTGTCCTTTGTCAACTCCCTGCAAATATCTTTTTCCGCCCCCAAAAGTCAAAAAAGTCTTCAGGGCATACAGGCTAAGTTGTAATAACACATTTGATAGCTCTAAATAATTCAGTCAATGTACACTGTGGATGTTATTAATGAGAAACTCTTTGCATGGACCCTGAAAATAGCCAATAACTCAGTTTGTCAGCCTTTTGATAACTACAGGCTTCAATTCAACATGAAGAAATATAGGATTCAGTTTGGCGGTTTCAAAAGCAATGAATACAGATGACGAAAGCTCTGCTTTCCAGAAAAGAGATGGCAAATTATTATACATAGAGACTTGTTTCTAATAATGTCATTTCAATTTACTTCTCAGTTGCCTGATATTACAAATATTTGTCCAGGAATTGGATGAGAATTTAATCGCCATTGCAGAGCTCCAGGCCAAGTCCCAGGGACCAACTGAAAATCTTATCAACCCCTGAGGGTTGATAAGATTTTCTCCACTCTTTCTTATCTTCTTTCTCTTCTTATCTTCCAAGCTTATTTCTAAACATCCCAGAAATGACTCTTTTGCATGGGAATTAACCATGATGTCAGGGTGGATGTCACCAGGGTATGTTTTTTTGTCTTGTCCCTCCTTCCATCTTGCCCCTTCTTTAAGACCCAGCCCAGCCTTCCTCTTTGTCTGAACCACCCCCCCTCCCCTTTTTCTGGGCAAATGAGAGGAAATAGGGATCCCAGTAGTGAGCTGCTCTGCAGGAAGGAGTGCAAGGCCACTAGCTAGAATGCGCAAGCTTCTATTACCAGGATGTTCTTCTCAATAGTTCTGCAGACTGCAAAGCCTTCCTATTCCCATTGTCATGCCATTGGGAGGTGCTACCCACTCCCTTACAATTTCACCCAGCTGCAGAGGTGTGGGGGTTGCTCTCCCACAGCATGTGGTATGATAAGAGTTAGGGACTAAACAAATTTTTGATGCTCTCTGCCTGTAAGATTCCTCCCCAATAATCTACTTTGGCCAGCACTAAGGATTGTGTTCTTTATGGTGTTAGTCCCCCAAGTGCCTTAACACCTGGGTTTCCCTTTTCCTTGCTCCCATGTACCTCATGCTTCCCTCCCATATCAGTCTCTATTGTAACCACCTATGTGCTCATCTGGGGATGTATTCAGTCATGAACTCCTTGAAGGTAGGCGCCTTATTTTATACTTCACTGTATCCAGAGGACCTAGCATGGTGGTAGAAAGTGCTCCATAAATATCATTGAATGAATGGTTGAAGAGTCACAAATTATAGACTGCAAGACCAGAGATGTAGTAGCTTGGATACTTCTTTTCTAGGTACATAGATTTCTTGTATCTACTTTCTAATGGGATTTTATTTTGCCTCTAAAATTCACTTTGATGTAAAGATCAGGCCCAGTGTTGGTGATGGTATGGTGTACCTGGGGCAAATGATGTTCTGGTAAATGTTTACTGACAAGGCCGATTTCAAGCTACTAAGATGTTGTGCCTGAATGTGGCATTGGGAAGAGATGCACAGTAGCTCATCATCACATCGTGTTTCACTTGCTAGCAGAAAGCTCTGGGTTCTGGGCTTCTAAGTCCTTGGCTTATGTTGCATAAAAGAATTTAAGGACATGGCATAGGATAGGCATGGGAGTAAAGAGTTCATTAAGAAACAAGAAAAGAGTACACAATCCTAGACATGGATGCCGGCATGCTGCAGAGTGAGACTCGCTCATGGCAGCCCCAAACTAGGCCTTTTAAGACTTTTACTCCTCCTGTTGTACAATGTTGGGGAGGGGCCCCAGCTGTTTGCTGTTCTGATAACCCCAATGGTGAGGCCTGTTTGGGGTTATCTGGGGCTTCTCCTTGACCTTAGAAAGAGTTCCAAAGGTTTCCAGGAGGTTTCCAGGCGGGGTCTCACAGCCATATCATCTGCAAGTCACATTTCTGCCAGTCGTGTTGTCTGCCAGGCTTCAGCCGCCTTCCCCCTTTCACTATATTAACCTGCCTCAATTCCCCCATCAGAGAGTTTATGCCCTTATTCTTAAGGGGAAGCTGAAGGGTGATGGTCATTTTTCTGTAGCTGCTTCCTGCTGGTAGGGGGAATAGGCCCTGCCTGACAGAGTGTAAACCCTCTGGCTCTTCTATTGAAGTTGAGGGAAGATGGATCTGAAACTGTGGTTAGAGCTGAATGAAATCCCACATAACTAATACCTTGTTCTGGAAGGCATTGATTCTGGAAGAAATAAAGAAGTTGGTGGTAAGCAGGCCCAAAAAAGGGGCCAGCCATGACATACTGGATCATGAGAGTGAGAAAGGCCAGGTTCCTTCAGAGGCTGCATCCTCCCAAAGTTGATGGGAAACAGCATTCTTCCTTGAGTTCTTTTATGCAATTGTTTAACTCTAGGGAGAGACTGTGGTAGACCTGCTGGGATTGGTATAAACTGCCAACCCCAGTTCCCATGGTGGTGGTTAGGTTTAAGAGAGCTAGGAGAGGTATGAAGAGAAGCAACTCACAAAGACAGTGTAGGCAACAACAAGACAAGCATATGGAAAACAAAATAAAGACAGTACTTAAGAAAGTCATCCCTTTATCTTATAGGCATGTGTGGCAGTTTGGTATTGCTTATAAACTCCAAAAATAGATATTGGATTATGTTTATAAACTGGTCTATACCTGGGTATGATTAAATTATGATTGGGGCTTTGATTGGGCCACATCAGTAGGATGTTGAGAAAACTACACAGCAGAGCAGAGAGTGGAGATTTTTGAGTTTTGATGTTGGAGTTTTTAGCCGGAGCCTGGGAAGTAAGCACAGAGGAGCAGAGTAGCTGAGCCCAGAGAGAATCAAGCCCCAGGGAGAAAGACAGAGCCAATCACCTGCGAGTCTACAGCTGGCCTTGTGGAGAGAGCAGGGAAGCTGAGCCCAGAAAGAAACAAGCCCCAGGAAGAGAGGAACCCAGGAAGCCTGAACTCTGGGCTGACATCAGCAGCCATCTTGCTCCAACATGTGGCAACAGACTTTAGTGAGGGAAGCAACTTATGCTTTATGGCCTGGCAACTGTAAGCTTCTACCCCAAAGAAATCCCTTTATAAAAGCAAACAGATTTCTGGTATTTTGCATCAGCACCCTTTTGGCTGACTAATACAGCATGTTCATTAACTACCTGGAAAATGAATTAAGTTTACCAAGACTTTTAACATGTTCAATATCCCTCTGCATATGATTTAGAATAGGAATATAGGTACAGTACTTAATACTAATCAATGCATAAGTTCCTCTTTGAGCTGCAGTTAATATATCTAAGCTCCAGGTTTGCAATACCATACATGTTATCTCTCCATGGGAGCAAGCCATAATGCCAATTGTGTTTGTTTAAGTTCTACTCACATTACTCTGGTGATTATTGCTCCACTTGGTATGTCCTTCACATAGACAGCATGCTGCAGCACTGTTGGCCCTACAGAGAGGTTCCAGGGCTTCACTGGCCTGGTACATAGCGCCCTTCAGCACTATGAAACAGACCTAGTCTGGAGGCAATGTCCATTGCAAATCTGGCCATGTTGAGCCATTGCCAGCTGCTGCAGGAGTCCAAAACTGCAATGTACTTTACATCTATATCAGGAGCATGTTCAGAGATGTGGTAGATACCTTTATTGTTTTAGGGGTCAGTGACCAAGTTAGCCAATAACTTAAATGGAGAGGCACCGAGCAGGGTATTTGGGCCTGGTTTGAATGCACAAGAGAGTTTGACGATACTGAAGTATAGCTCTTTTAATTTGTATACACTTTCTAAACACTTCCAATGCAATGTAGAAGATTCAAATGAACTTAACTATTTTAATACTTTTAGTTTTACTTCTACACTTTTACCATGATGACATTAGTTAATAGGTATTTTACTTTAGCAGTACAGGAAAAACTACTTTCTCCATTATTTTATGAAACTCTAAGATTCCCAGTGGAATCAAGATTAACTTCCTTTACCACCACTGTAAAATGCAGATTGCAGTGGCTTCTGACAGGTTCCTCTGTTATGAAACTACTGTTTGTTGTTAATATCGATTTAGATTTCTATTTAATAATGGCTTCCTGGAATTAGCCATTTAAGTGTCAGGTTAGACAATGCTTTTATAAACTTCCTATAATTAACCATAACCACATGACTAGTTACTTTATATTTAAATAAGCTTATTAAATTACAATTAGCAACCAATGAAATTTATTTTTATCCATTTAAAAGTCTTGTCTCACATTCCTCATTCCGTTCTGTAAAAACTAGTTATTTCATTTTAGGACAGATCTACATTTGATTAATATGAACTTACAATTTTAAAAGATCTCTTTGAAGGCTATTTGTAATTAATCTGCACTGTGACCATGTAGTTTTGCCCCAAAATTTTTTTCCTTAGTTTTTGGCTGATAACCAAATTGTTCCTGATGATTTAAAATACAATTTACATTTTCCTTTACTACAGACATCTGCTTATTTCCCATTTTGGCTTTGACAGACCTTGGATGAGCAATACCAATTCCAGTATATACTTACTGAGGTCATTGAAGTCTCAAGAAAAAATTGTTTTTTTCTCATGATCTACTACTGCTTTCAGAATTCTTGATGCTCAATGTGGGAGGTCTCTAATCCCCAGTCCTCAGAGATGACAGGACTCCAGCAGCCACTGAACTGGAAGAGTGGACGATAAACACTGAGGGCCAAGGATTCCCACCATGCACCCTCAAAGGTCGTGGGGTCCCTTTGTGCTTTTGCCCAGAGTCGGGAAATTGGAGCCCACACCTGGAGTCATAAAAGAGAGCAGGGCCATCAACAGCAGTGGAAGGACAGGAAACAGGGGTGTCTCAAATTTTCCTTCCCCTGAGCCATCAGGGGCAGAAGTTTCAATGGATTCAAACAGGAGAGAATAGAGTGGTTACCATCACAAAGGTGAGGCCAGCCTTGAAATAACCATAAGCAAAGACAAACTCAGTTTAGAATTATCATCACAATAGCAGGCATAAACAAGGGTGATATTAGACCTGAGGTAACCAAAAACAAAGGTAAATTAGTCTAAGATTACCATCACAGAAGTAGGTCAAGGCTAAATCCACCCAGTTATTAGCAATTTCAGATATTATCCTTCTGCTGTTTTATAATATAAACGCTTCTATATAATGATCTTAACTCTTAGTTACAATTTCTAGTAAGTTTTTACTTTAGAACAAATTGGGCACTTTGGTTTATGAACTAAGCAACAAACTATTTTATTATTAACATTAATGTTGCTAAATTTTCCTGCTTTCCCAGAAGTTGAACTAATTCCACTTTTATACATCAAATTCAATTGCAAGATAGTGTTGACATTTAAAGACTCATTTTCAGGTTACCTTTCACCATTATCCAATTTGTAATAGGCAAACCCCAAATCTGATTTACAAGTTCCTAGGCATGAGCAGACTGACAAAGTTAAAGCAAGCACAGATTAAAACAGAAGAGAGAATTACTTAGCTTAGGGATAGACCTGACTTTAAAATCACCTAATGCAAAGCTCCCAGTGTCTATCCATAGCAGAAACTGCATGCGGGACTCTCCAGCTTCGTTACCCCAGGAAAATCCCTGGGCAGCTTCTAGGTATGGAGCTAAAGGGTCCAGAGAAGCCCTGCCCCCAATGAGACATGAATTCGAGGCTGTATCCCATTAGTTACCTCCCATGAGGGGTAAAGCCCTACAAGGCTATTTTGCACTGGAAAGATTGGAGTATTGGAAGGGAATAGGCAGGAAGATAGGAATAGCCAAGAACCTTTTAAATCATGGGCTAGAGGTGGGAAGGTTTAGTAAATGGCCTAGAACTTGATTCCTCATTCACTACCCTCATTAGGCACAACCAGGTTTAGAGAGGTCCAGAGTGCAGGCTAGCACCAAGTAATTGGCTCCCATGTTAATTAAGAAAATAAGACTCTACCTGCCACATCAAGGATCACCTGAGACTTCTCTGGTTGATGATTCACATGTGCCTTTAGGCCCCTTCCGTCCTCCCTGGGGCAAGGCCCTAGCAGTCCACATAGTGAGGCAGCTTGGGACCAGGTGCCTGCTGACATGGAGCCTGGATTTGGGTAGCCCTGACATGATGATGACTTTAATAGCGGCAGTTAAAAGGTGAGCCTGTCCTGGACCCTGTGCCTGTTGTGCCTTACCTTTTCCACCTTGGCAACATGGTCTCGATTGTTGAAAACTGAGAAGCCTGTTTCTAAAAGGGAGTTAATGGAAGTTTGGGGCCTCAGGGAATGTTTCTGCAGCCTTCTGCAGATATCCAAGGCAGACTGGAGTTCCTAGGAGGATCTGTCCTTCTCTAGAGTTGGGATCTACCAGAGAGTATTTTTATTGCCTCTGCCAGCTTTCCTTGAAATAAGGCTGGGTTTCTAGGTTCTGCCTCTGAGTAATTTCCCTGAGCTTATTTAAAATTGACCAGCTTGGTAGTGCATGTCCTCATCCCTTTAAGGAGAAATGACCACATGGTCCCTGGCCCTCAGATCTGTCTGTTCTTTCCTTCTCTCTTGCACATGTTGTTGTGCCCAATTTCAGATCCCCAGATGCACGGATGAGACCACATCGACAATGCAATAGCAAAAGGGAGCTTTATTACTAGCTCGAGCTAGGGTCCAGGCCTCCCGATCGTGGGCAATGCCATGGACCCCAACCCAAGGCAGTTACAGGATTTATAAGCATCACCAGGGGTATGGGAAGTGCCCATGAGGTCACATCTGATAAGAGAAGCTCAGAGTGGAGGGCACACCCGGTTTACACAGGAAAGTGCCTAGGGAGGAAGTTTCTAGCGGCCTCAGGGCGGGGAGGAAGGTAGCAGAGTTATCAGGAGTCTTACATTCCTGAGGGAAGGGTGCTAGGGGTTATCAGGAGTCTTATATGCCTTAGGGAAGGGCCCTAGGGGTTAACTAAAATCTAACAATGTTTAACTGGAATTCAGGGTCCTATACAGAGGCAACTGTTGGCCATACTGCAGCCACATGGTATGGCAGAAAAAGCTTAGCCTCTTCCTTTTAGACCACCAGTCCCGAGAAGACACATCAATGGGATTCTGCTGGAATGCTAGAGAAGCCACACATTGTTCGAGGGAAAAATGGAAAAAAAAAGTCTGTCAGGTGATTGGGTGTCCCAGATTCTGGCCTTACTGAACTTTTATCCTCCAAACCGAGGTGCCCAAGCCACCTAAATCTTGGGGGATGTTTGAAGCTAGTCTCCAAACTGAAACAAGCACCCAAGTTGCTCAGGCTTGGGAGACATTTGGAGCTGCTTCTCTGGTTCCCAGCATCACATTAATTGAAGACACCATGCGTGTGGGTGTCCCTCAGGTGAACTAGGTCTTGGGAGATGCCCAGAGCTAGGTTCCATACCAAACCTACCAAACTGTGCGACTCTTCCTAGAAAGGGGCTGGCTTGAAACCTTTCCCTTGGCTCACTATTACAGAGGTCTTAGAAAGGTTGGCCATGTGACACCACTGCCAGGGACAGAGTTTGCAGGTAAACTGGCCATTAAGAGGCTTGTTAAAAGGAGAGACCGATCTGCAGCTTACAGGCAAACAGCCTCAAGGGCCCCAGAGGTAATGGATTAATAGGAATCTCAGGGCCTCCCAGGGACTAAGTAAGGAACAAAGGGGGCACAGACAGGCTTTAATTAAAAACTCACCAGTCCTCAGCGGGGATCAGGGAGTGTTACTTGCCTCCTTATCTCCTGCCTGGCTTGTCAAATATGTTAGCAGAAAGCTCTGGGTTCTTGGTTTATGTCACACAAAAGAATTTAAGGACATGCCATAGGGTAGGCAAGGGAGTAAAGAGTTTATTAAGAAACAAAAAAAGAGTACACAGTCCTAGACATGGATGAGGGCATGCTGCAGAGTAAGACGTGTGCATGTGGGCCCCAATTTAGGCCTTCTTAAAACTTTTACTCTTACCCTTTCATAATGTTGGGTAGGGGCCCCAGCTGTTTGCTCTTCTGATTGGTTGCCCCACCTTTTAGCTCTTAGGGGGCCAAATGGTGAGGCCTGTTTGGAGTTGTCTGGGGCTTCTCCTTGACCCCAGAAAGAGTTCCAAATGGGATTTCATAGCCAGGGTCTCATGGGATCTTTCTAGCAGCCTTCCGCTCGGGAGGTTTCCAGGAGGGGTCTCATGACTATGTTGTCTGCTGGGCCTCAGCCTCCTTCTCCCTTTCACTATACTAACCTGCCTCACATCTTTCAGATACAATTAAGAAAATTACTTTAAGAGCATAGTTAATAGTAAAATATAGTGAAATAAATAAGTAGTAGAGGGTTTTGAATATTTTTTAGTTTTGTTTTTATTATCATTTATTTAATTGTAAGATCATATATTTAAATTTTTAATAATGGCTGTCTATAACAACTGGCTTGAAAAATTCCTAGAAAATTAATAGTTTCTCATAGCCAGTAGGAACTGACGCCAACATAGCACAGGATAGGTCTCTTCTCAACCTGTCTTCCATACCCAAATCTTCCCCACCCAGCTGACACTCCATGAAGAATCACTTTATCCGCTTCCTTGCCAACATTTTCAACCAGAAATGTTTGCTATTTGATTGGAACAACTAGTTTATTTGGTTAATGGAAGAGAAGTACAAAAGTTTGTAAGAAAAGGTAGAACAGAGAAAAGGTCAGGACATTCTTTAACTCTTCAAGACCTAGAACTGTTTACTGAGCATGTTGATTTGCAAATGAATAGCCTGCTTCATCTTAATATTTTTGTATGTGACAGCACAGGCCATTTCCAAGACTCACCACCTCCAACTGTTTTCTGTCCAACTGTGTTTTCTGTCTTTTATGCCTCCTTCTCACTTTCTTGATTGTATTACCTTTCCTTTCATGATGCAGACAATTTTTGAAATCTCATTTCATATTAGAATTGTCTCTTGACATTTGTATGAAAGGTGATGATTCAGCCACCACTAATCCCACCCTAGCTGCTCCCTACCATGCCACACAAAATTTACTCTTCTACTTTTCCTTAACTACATCAAAACACTTCATGGGGCCATCCTTATGTGACTATTTTATGAATGTATTGAAGATTTTCATTATCCTTTCCCTTTATATGTCCATTTAGATTGGACATTTTAGATTGTTTATTTTTAATGAGCAAGGCCCAGGGATCAGAACCTATTTAGTTTTCTTTATATCTCACTTAACAGAGATTCATACACAGGTTGACAAATGTCTTTTCATGGCTTAAGGAATGGTGATATTCATTCTGAACTAATTGACAGGTGAATTGTGCATGTGATCAGCAACATGAAATGAACAATCTATATTACAACATCATTCCTCTTTAAAGAGTAAATAGTGATGATGATGATAATAATAATGCGTTCAAACTTTTGGCATTGTCCCGTGTCTTAGCACATTGTGCACGCACCATAGCCTATACAGAAATCGTGCCAAGACACTCTCACAAAATACACACTCACTCTCTCTTTCTCTATATGTCTTTAAAGTTATGAAAACATGACACATAAACAAATTCTAGCTATTTTTTGCATTAAGAGTAATGAAAGCAATATTTTAGTTGCCTTATCCTTGAAAACAAAAACAACCATTAGATTTTATTTCTCAATGTTTAATTCATCACTACAGTCACTGACATCTGGACTACAGATGGCAGACATACTTTCTAGAGCTCTATCTCTAAGCAAACAGCTTTTCCTTGAACAGCTCTACAGAGAGAACCTACAGTGTTTACAGTCCTCTCAGTTCTACTCTGCATTTTTCCCAAGTATACAGGCGTATTTGGGATGAGAACAATATCACTACAGAGCAAGTATGTGCTCTCAAATTTTGTCAGAGAGAAAAACGAAACTAGTTTAGAGGAAAAACCCATTTAGATAGATCCTTTTGTTTTGTTGTGTTCTTTGTTTTGTTTTAATTTACATATAGCTCACTCAGTCTAAATGCCAGGGGATATGTTGATTTTACCCACCAACAAAACATCTGAAACAGCAGCTGCAATTGGAGTCATCACTGATTATTATAATGCACTGCTATTTTCTGAGTTCATCTGTCATCTGCACAAGCAAAATAGGTGAGTTGAATGGGAAGGTTGTGGAAATCACCTTTTTCCAAAGAAATTTTTCAAGTGCTTGCTGGTGGTAAGTGCAACATTACTTTTTGTTTACTATTTTGGTAGTTAGAGAAGTTCTGGTGGCTTCCTGTTGGCTCTTCCTACAGCAATAGCCCCTATTCCATGAGCCAGGGAACAAATGTGGAAATTTTGCAAGTTGCTGATTCCAATTATACATTCTAAAACTAGGGAAATATCCACAAGGTGGGTTTGGGAACCTTATGGGTCCACTGTGAATTGGATCTCAGCCAAAACTCTATTGATAACCTGACCTCCATAATGCCTACTCTGATTGATAGATATTTTAGTCAGCCAAAGGGGTGCTGATGCAAAGTACTAGAAATCTGTTGACATTTATAAAGGGTATTTATTTGGGGTAGAAGCTTACATTCACACAGTCATAAAGCCTAAGTTATTTCCCTCACCAAAGTCCGTTGCCACATGTTGGAGCAACATGCCTGCCGGTCTCTGTGAGGGTTCAGCCTTCCTCTTCCTCCTAAGGCTCTGTGGTTCCAGCAACTTCCATTCACAGCTGTAGGCTGGCATTAGGCTTATCTCTCTCCCTGGGACTAGTTTTTTTCCAGGCTTTCTCAGCTGTCCAGGGCTCTGGTCTCTTCAGCTACAAACTATCCCGTGAATGGCTTGGTTCTCTCTCCGGGACTCCAGTGTCCAAAACTAAACTCTTCATGTTCTCCTTCTCTGTGTATTTACTCCCATGTGAGAGTCTGTTTTATCCCTACCAAGGTGGCTGGGGACTCAACCCTGCACACCCTAATGACATGGCCAAATAAAAGCTCTAATCATGATTTAATAAAGTAAAAGTGAAACCTCTGAATCTAGTACAATTCTAATACACCCAGAGGAACAGACCAGTTTACAAATATAGTCCAATATCTATTTTTGGAATTCATAAACAATACCAAACTGCCACAATGGACTACAGTGGTATTTTGAGTCTCAGAAATTCCCAAAGGGTCTGATCATTTCCCCTTCCCCAATGCACAGTCATCATAGTTAATGGCCACTGGTCCTTTGGGGAATAGCCAGGAGGAAGATTTATGGCAGGCACTTTAGGTTGTGTAACAGGTTCCTTCTTCAAGAGGATCTGGCCCCCACTTTATTCAGGGGGCTCTGAAGCTATGAAATGCTACAGTTTGTGAATTTGTTTGGGGCCATGATCCTCTATTTGTGGTAATTCACATAAGACTATTATTTACTAAACCCAGAGCTTTTGTACTTAAATGAATTAAGATTTTGGTAGGCTGCCCATCTATTTCAATTTTAGAAACATTTTAGCCAACTCACCAAGGTCAAATATATCTGAGGTTTAGATTATTGTTATCAATGCTTTGGTTCTGCCTCCTATTATTGTAATAATGACTACCTTGTTTTTGGCCAAAAAAAAAAAAAGTACCACCAATGAAACCAAGTCCTATCACCCCTTGAATTCAAGCAACCCCAGTTTAATGACAGTAGACACTGTCATTTCTTGTTTGCAGAGAATGCCTACTACTCAGTTCTTTAAGAATATTGGAACTCCTCTTATGGTTATACTTTTCACATTTTGGTGGAGGACTGTCTTCTGGATCCTGCCATGGGAAATATTTAGGATATTAGTTTTAAATACAATCTAGCATTCCAAACTTCCTAAGCTCTTGGATACCTTCCTAAACTGTCAAAGAAATTCTGAAATTTTTACTTTATTTCATGTAAGCCACTTTTGGTCCAGCCTTCAGTCAATCAACCAACTAAATTATTTTTAGATACTTCCAAACCCTGGAGCTAGCATGTTGAATCTAGCATCTCTGCTTAGAGAGTCCATATAAATAAATTTGTATTCCTTCCACCCTGATCCCACATCCTTAGTATCTATTCCCATATTTTTGTTGCTATAAATCAGCAGAATCGTGCAATAATACAGGTGTGTATTTTATCTTTTTTTATAAGTTACAATTTGAACCTCATCCTCTGGACTTCTTCAGAGTTAATTCTAATTATAGGTCTAGAAGCAATGAGAGGTTTGGGGATAGGTCCTGAAAAGAATCGGCAGTTCCTTGAAAAGCAAGTATCTCAGGGGATACCACTGCAAGTTCTTCAGGCAAGAGGAAACTGACTGTTGGGGAATAATTCTCTATGGTTCTCCCATATTTCTGTGTGTCTTGTGAGTGAGACACTGACTGTCCTTTTTTCTGGACTATCTTTTCAAAGTTGTGTGTATAGTGAACAGTAGTGAACAGTCTTTTTAAAAAATTTTATTTATTCCCCACCCCCCTTGCCACTTGTGCTCACTCTCTGCTCTCTCTGTCCATTTGCTACGTGTTTCCTCTGTGTCTGCTTGTCTCTCCTTTGTTGCGTCATCTTGCTACGCCAGCTCTCCACGGGTGTTTGCTGTCAGCTCTCTCTGGGCGTGGGTGGGGGCCGTCAGCTCTGTGCCGGTGCAGACCAGCTTGCCCTCACCAGGAGGCCCCAGGTGCTGAACCCAGGGCCCCCCACATGGCAGACGGGAGCCCAACCACTTGACCCACATCCACTTCCCTGAACAGTCTTTTTTAAAAATTTATTTTATTTTATTTTTTAGGAGATACTGGGGATTAAACCTGGGACCTTGCACATGTGAAGCAGGCACTCAACCACTGAGCTACACCAGCTCCACTATAGTGAGCCAAATCGAAAGAGATAGTGTGTCCCTCCAGAGAAAAGAGCAGGCATGCTTACTGCCCATTATAAGAGATTCTAGTTTTCTAAACTCAGGGTTCCTCCCTTGTCATGCAACCCACTGAAAGTAATGTATTGTCTGGTCCCCTTTGTGTTGCCTGGTGGGAACTGGGGTTCAAGGAACTGATAAAAATATGCTCACACTTTGGTTACTATTATGGCTGTGAGTAATAAACTGTCATTCATCTCTGACTCAGGAGACTCATGTCTTCTACCAGCATTCATGAAATGGCAGGCTAAATTAGCTTCAAGGAGGGTAAAATCTCAGACTTTTTATAGTTTTTGACACTAAAGTTCCCCAGACAAGGGAAGAAGAGCTGCTACTGGCAAAAAAAAGCTCAGCAGAAATTAGGGTGTGATAGCTCACACCTTAATATCAGAAAAAGAAAAAATTTAAAGCAGATATATAATTATATTTCTACACAGCAAAGGCATTTCTATTTCTAAGTGGCAAGTATAAAAATAAATGGTGAGCTTGAATTGTGAAGGAAAAATTAATATGATTACATTGTCCATTGAAGAAAATTAGAAATTATATATGACTTTTCAGAAAAGTTTGCACCAAAATTTGGTTTTAATTAATTTTGCCTTAATACACTGAAATGTTGATTTTGCTATTTGATGTCACATTTTTTGTTTTTTCTTTTATTATGAGCCTATTGAAATTATAGAGTAATTGAAAGCAATATTTCAAATATAATGATAATTACATTTTCAAATACTTAGGTCATTGTAGCTTAGTGAAAATAAACTGAGTTTAATTGAGTATAAGTCTGTTTCTAGGTCAAACTGATCCAAACAGTTTAAATGAGAAGATATAAAGCAGTTCCAGTATTCCAAAAGAGAAAATTAGGGCCCTGTAATTACTAGGACACTAAATATATTTAAGATTAATAATTCACATTTGGGCCTCCAAAAACGTGTATTTAATACCGTGGTTCATGCCAGCGGAGTCCCATAACTTATTCAACTATTTATTCAATACACCTTTATTGATAACCTACTGTGTGCCTCGAACTGTGCGGGAGAGAATTAAGAACCAGGTGAAATTTGAGGAGGCAGCAGTCTTAGCCCACGAGCTGGGAGCAGAAACAGGGAATGGGCCAAAACTCTACTGCCACTGCCCCTACTTGGCCCCACTGTCCTCAAAAGGCAGATGCTGTGATCATGGGGAACATATCTGGAAACCTTCTCAAGAAGCCTGATTGGGGAGAAGGAACTGTGCATCCTAAGGTTGGGTCTGGATGCAGCAGGAAAGACCACCATCCTTTATAAGCTGAAACTGGGGGAAATTGTCACCACCATCCCCACTTCTGGGTTCAGTGTAGAGACAGTGGAGTACAAGGGGATATAATAGTGAGCAAAAGAGAGAGAGTCCTTGCTCTCATGGAGTTCAAAGGGAAATGATGTCCTATGTAATGTTTTTTGTGTGTCTTAATTACTTAATTTAATCCGTAATATATTTCTTTGTTGGCCCATTCAAATCTAGACATAGACCTACATTATCCTTAATCCCCTTTCCAGGTGGGACATTTGAAAATTACACTAGGAAAATTGAAAACTAGGAAAGAGTTTAGTTTTCTTCTTAGGAAAAGCAAAAGGATGAAAAACCTCTAAATAGTCTTATCAATATGGTAATAGACTGCTTAAGGCACATGATAACTGTGTAAAAATCATTCACATTCTATAATTGTACTCACTGGCCTAATTTAATTTTATAGGTTTTTCCTGATCATAATAAATTAAAAAAAGAAAACTTATAAAACAGTGAAAAAAAGAAAATAAAAACACCATTCAGAATCCAACCACCCAGAAATAATCAAGTTTAACATTTTGGTTTATTTCTTTGATTTTTTTTATAAATACATACTACTTGCAAATATATTACAAAGATAACAAAGTTACCACACAGTTAATTTTGTAATACACAGTTTTAAAATCTGGATTTTTACAGTTAATATGAAAGCCAAACTTCTCCCCAATAGCTTCTAAAATGTTATTTTTAGTGGGGACTTAATATTCCACCATATGGATGTTTCAAATTTTATTTTAAAATGTCTCTATTGTTGGATAAATAGGATGTTTCCTTTTTTTCCTTTTATAGAAAATGCTGTAAAATGCTGTGATAAACATCTTGATACACACACATTAACTTATTTAACTTTATGTTTGATTATTTTCTTAGGATTAGGAGTGGAATTATTGGACCAAGAGATATCTAAATATTCAAAGTTGTTCATGTTACCAAATTCAGTGGTTCTTAAATTGATTGACTAAAATACACTTCGGTTATTACAAATTTCTCATATTACAAGGAATAGTTCTTGGTCAAAGGGATAAAATTAAAATTTAGGAGACAGTGAAACTATCTAACATGATAACACCCTGTGTTATCAATCAGCCAAGAAAGTGTGTTTGAAGATTTCAAAAAGTCCTTTTGGCTTCAGCCAGAGTAGGTTTCCCACGTGTCCTGTGTTAGGTTTTATTCTCGACCTCTCATTAAAAATGGAAACACTGAACTTACTCTACGATTTCTTTGGAGTTTGGCTCTTGGCCTATCAGCAGCTATCTGAAAGACAATCAGGTACTACCAGCTCAGAAAATTGGAGGTTTTAAATTAGGAATTTTAAGTGTGTTTTAAACTGCAAGCTTCTGAAGAGATAAAGGACACAAAGAGCCACGCTTCTTTTCCCATCAAAGTCACAAATCAATCCTTCCTTACTGTATCTGGGTGCTTTTGTAGCATATTAAGTCTTTGGGGTTTGATTAATGAATAGGATTAGTCTAGAAAAAAATAATCAAGGTTGAAGGCATTACTTATTGCCAGAAAATTTTTGTTTTGTAAACAGAAATGAAAGTGAACTTCTTGTTCCATATACCTGGGGCACGAGTGAGTCATTAATCACAGCTGTCTTCCCTTACAGCTGTGGGTTCCTAGGCAGTACTGGCACTCGAGCCTGCATAGGCAGGAACAAGGTCTCACAGATATAGGGACATCATTCTCCTCTCATGTTGATTACGAAACCCAACACGTTTTCATTTAGCTTGTCTCCTGGGAAAAGAATTTTTTCCAATTGTTTAGTACAATTTTCCTTATTGCTAGTCACTGCATTTCCTTAATGAGAGACAGAAAAAGAGATGGAAGTAATTTTTAACAGAAGGAACAGCCTAGAAGGATATATGAATGGGAGTGATTTAGACCATATCCTTACCTGTGATTTACAGAAAATACCTTAGATCCAGGTCACTCCCTCTATAGCTGCTCCCTGTTTCTTCTTGATTGTTTGTTTCCGACATGAAGGAATCAATAAACTTAAATTCAAATGGAGTAAATATTACTGCCTGAATCATTCAATTCCAAATAGCCTCCTGAGGATTTCATGTTAAATGGTAGCCTTTTGTCCTATAAAAGAAAGTTAATCAAATCGTCCTGCAGCTTTTAAACAAAATATCCAATTTGTTTCCAGAGCATGTCTCACAGGGAAATAAAATGTGGTTTGCCAGTTCCCAAGCTCATGTGTTCAGCGAAACTCTGAGTAACCCTCCTTTTAAAAAATATTTTTGCTGAGACAATCTTTTTAACCACTACTTCAGCAATTTCTCCCACCCCCAGCCCCCCTTTCACTCTTCCTAGGTCTAGCATGATCGATGACTCATCATATATAAAAAAGCATTGTTAATTAGCCCAACAGAGACCACACACGTAGCATATCTGTTACTTCACCTGCCAGCTGGTTTTGCTGTGACTGAAAATGTCCTAGGCTTAATGAAGCAAGAGGCATTATTGTGTTACTATTTGAGGTCTGACAGAGATATTTTCTTTTTAGAAGAATTCTAAAATCTCATAATTAAGTGTCAAGGTCCAAATAAAACACCAGAAAAAAATAAAGAAAAGAAAAAACTTTAGAGATCAACTTTTAGCTTTGAAGAAACTTGAGTCAATTGCAGACATTTTATAAAAGTTTTCCCAAAGTTGAAAATCTATCACATACCCTATCTTACTGTGCAGTGGTCTCCTGCCTGGTTGAGATTTTGGTGGAGTTCTATGACTCTTGGTTTCCCCAGGGAAATCACATTAGCTCCATACTCTTTGGTAACCACGGGCTGAATATAGCGAGGAGCCGAAGCTGTTAATGAACACATTGTGTCCTCTCTTCCCTCCAACACCACAGAAGTCAGGACAGATGCTGAAATTCATCACTCAACCAGTAGGGCCCACAGGGTCAGCACACACACTTCCAATTGGGGGATTCAGCTCTGTGGCTCCAGAGTCATGAGGAGGGCTCCGTAAGAGATCCCCTTTTCCCAAAGAGTGGGAAAGTGAGTGTGAGGGGAAATAGTTGACCAAGACTACCTACACTTTTTACGCTGGATCCTGGACACTAGATAACATCCAGAACTATGGAAGAAAGAGCAGAGTTTAAGGCCCTATTTCTGTCTCTGGTCACAGCCTGAAGCTATGTGATCACTTTTGAGTTCCTTGGTATTATAATTTCACTTCAAACTGGTGCCGGCTACTAC
>PVKH010010264.1:0-18349 GCA_004027955.1 Chaetophractus vellerosus | reverse complement strand
CATTATTACTTTTTACATCAATAGGTTTCACCCTGTCCCAAAAGAGTGTGTGAGCTATGCCTCATGACTGTTTTTTAAACGATAGCTTGAAGTTGCCATTAGCAAACTAGGTACAACACTCATGTCTGCAAGAAATGAGCTGGACATTTAATGCATGTTGAAAGCAAAGGTAGCAAATAGGCTCAATGCAGAAAGAGAGAGATGTCATTAACTAGTACATAGGTTGTTAATGGCTGTTACAAACCAAATGCCATATTAGATGAAAAAGCCAACTCACCATAGTCAAGAAGCTCTTAACTTGTGCTGAGCAAAGGTAAGTAAGCAATTGTTTAACAGGCAGCATTTCAAGTGCTCTAAGACAGACTGAAGATGGTTCTTCAGAGAGAACTTTCAGCTGTACTTGAATGTTGTAGAAGAATTTGGAATAAAGAAAAGAACATTCCAGGAGAGAGAATGGCATCTGCCTGAGCAGAAACCTAGATGGATTTACTAGGAAGTCTAGTATGGGAAGATGTAGAAAGTTGTGGGAAATATGACTGGAGAGGTAGGAGGCTTTGATAAGCATGGTTCAGAGTAAGGACTACATCCTATAGAAACAGAAGCCATAACAAATTTTATAAAGATTATTCCAAATGCACTTTGAAAGATAGATTGCAGTCAGAATGAAATTGAAATAATCAAGGCAAGAAATCAAGAGGACACTAATTGATTATGGCAATGCTAGTCAGAATGGGGATGAAGGCAGGAATCTGCATGATACTTTAGGTAACAGGATGGTGAATGAAATGAAAGGGGGAGCAGGTTTCTGACTTGGATAAATAGATCAAGTGTAGCACCACTTTGATAAACCATGTGAGGAAGCCGGCAGTGTATAGGAAAAGAAGCTTTGTAGTTTGGTCATATTTAACTGAAGGTTAATAGGATAGACATGCATAGTGGGAATTTGGTAACAGAGATATGGAGTTCTAAAAAGAGATCTCTTGGGGGGCAGATGTGACTAAATGGTTGAGTGTCTTTCTCCCATATAGAGGGACCTGGGTTCGATCCCCGGGACCTCCTGGTTAAAAAAAAAAAAGAGATCTCTCAAGAGATACAGGGGAGTGGATGCAGCTCAAGTGTTTGACCACCTGCTTCCTATGTGGGAAGTCCTGGGTTTGATCCCTGGTACCTCCTAAAAACAAACAAACAAACAAACAAATGAAAAAAAAACAACTCTCATTGGGAAGCAGATGTAGCTCAGTACTTGAGTGCTTACTTCCCATGTACAAGGTCCTGGGTTTAATCCCTGGTAATTCCTTTAAAAAAAAAGAGAGAGATACAGAGCATTTTAAATTGTCAGGAATAAGAGTGTCATTACATAGAAAGTGAGTAATGTGAGAGAAGTGGGACCAAGAAGGAAACACCAAGAAATGTCAAAATGTGGAGGCTAGTGGATAAGGAATTTCCCCCCAAAGGAGGCAAAGTGATGTCAGAAAGGAAGTGGAGGAATGAAGAAAATGTTGTATCATCAAAGCGAAGGGATGTACAAATGGTAAGTAGCACCAAGGGGACCTTCAGGATCAAGGAAAATGGGAAAGTAAAAGTGTCCCTTGGTCTTGTTAATTAGAACAATTTCAGTGAACAGGAGTCAAATCTTAGTGGTAAAGAACTGATTTGGAATTGTGGAAATTGAGACTGTGGGTGTATATTATTCCCTTCACAAGCACGGCTCTAAAAAGAGAGAGAAATAAGAGAAAAAAAATGTTAAAACGATGTGAAGTAGAGAGTAAGCATGCCAGAAGTGGTTTTATCTTACATATCTTCTTATTCTTTCTTTTTTTTCAAATGGGAGAAGAATGAAAGGACCTAGTTGAAGGGAAAGCATAAAAAATTTAATTGTGTATAATATTGCCTTTAGTTTATAACATTAAAGATATTTAATGCCAATAAAATAGAAGGGCATATCTCAGAAGAAAGGTAGAACAGGAAATTAAACATTTTATGAAAAACTCCCTATTTTTTTCCATTTTGATGTGGTTCAGTCGAAACATGCTCCTTGACCAGAATCATTGACCTAAATAAGAGGCAAAAGGTCTATTTTTAAATAGGAAAAAAGCCATTTATTTCCTTGAAACAGAATGGAATGAGGTTATGATGTTTGAGAGCTAAATGTATTTTTTTTAATAAAGAGGTTGTGAATTTACAAAACAGTCATGGATAACGTACATGAATGCATTTTAAAAATAAGGTAAGAGTCAGGAAGTTGAGAAGGTTCATTCTAGATGATCTTGGTTTTCTCCACAAAATAAGAGGCAAGATATATACTGAGGGTAGAAAGATAAGCATTCACTATTGAGTTTCAAAGGAATAGTGAAGTTTTGGAATACATATCCAAGGAATAGAAAAGAGATAAAAGACATTAAACATTACCAATCAACTTGGAAGGCACTGTTAAAATCAAAAGTGATACTTTGTGAAAACTGGCATTTTTCTGTGAATTTCCTTCAGAGCTGATCATTATTTTGTATGTAGCAATGAAGAATGTGGGTTGACAGAATTTATCTAAGGTTAAATGTTTGTAGGGGTAGAGGAAGTATGAGTCCAATGAACTTGAGATGCTGGCAAGAGAGGTATTTAAATGATTGACCAAGGGCTCTAGGCTGGAAGAGGAAAGAGGTAAAGCTGGGAGAAAACTCATGTAGAGATCTACAGAAAAAGAAGAGTAGTTCTTGATACTTCTGGAAGTTTAGATATACTCAGAGAAAGATAAGAAGGAGCCAGCACTTCTTTCAAATGTATCTGAAACTATTTCAGAGCAATGTAAGGCCTGTTTAATTGAAAGAAGAACAGTGAAAATACAAATGGCCTTGAGAAAATAGGGAGATTACTTTGCAAAACAAATCAGGATGAGTTTCAATTGATATAAGTGTAAAATAGTATCCTTCAGGGCAAAAATCATCATGATACAAGTATAGAGTAGAAACAAATAAGCAAAGATGAGAAGAAAAATAATAGATTTGGGTAGGATATAAGCAAAGGCTCACATATTTAAGGCCATTGGTGGGAGGAAACAGCCTTTATTCTTTTCATTTATGTTGTTTAGGAAGTTTAAATATTAAGGGATTTTTTAAAGGGTAGTTAAATGTGTAAGAAGTGGAAGGAAAATTTCCTTGTTGCCAGAAAACAAAAAATCTATAAGGTTTTTCTATCTCCACCAATAGTGCAAATACTAGGATTTCAGGAACAATGTGCAAGGGAACATTTGTTACATAGATATGTTAATATCAGGCAAATACCAGGACTCTATTTCACATTCTTGCTATACTTTATAGTAGTTTATTTTTCTTATGAGTAGTAAGATTTCTCCAGAAAAGGAATATTATATACAAAATAAATGCTAGCTAATCCGCCCTTTAATGTAGTGGAGTTTACAATCTTACAATGTATTGAATGGGATAATAACAAATGACACATGAATGTATGAAAAGATGACTCTCATATTTGATGTGAAGAAAATCTTACTGTAGTCCACTGAGCCAGACTTTCAAAAGGGCCCCTACCTTTTCACTGTTCTCTGTGGACCGTAGCTCTCGTCAAGCAATGCACACTGGACAGCTGGCTCTGCCACGAACCATCTGGAGTTTCTATTCCCCAGTGACGCCCATTACAGAAAAGTTTCAAGTCCTCAACTTCACCTTTAGGGAATTTATATATCATTTAGTAAGACATCCAGCAGCACATGTGCAGGATGATGTTGACCATAAAACATGTTTGGTGAATTCTAACAGTCTTTTTGTAAGAGAAATTATAACCAGTTCAAAACTATTGAGATCAGGAGAGGTCCATCTTCCCTAGGAGCTAACAAGTAAACACAAATTGAGTAATTACCATGTTCCAGACACTGTGCTAAGTGCTTTAAATGCATTATTTCACCACTCTGTGTAGGAATTATTTACAATTTACAGATAAGGGATCTGAGAATTCTACAGGTTAAGTAACATTCCCAGTAAATGTCAAGCAGAACTACCTGTGTATATTTGTTCATTCAACTCGTATTTATTGAGGACCTCCTGGGTTTGGAATATCATTTTGGATATAGGGGGGAAATATATAAGCCATGTATCTTTCAATCAAGTAGTTCATACTTTACAAGGCTAGATGAATATGTGAATGACCATCTATAATACAACATGACAAGTTCGAAAATAGAACTGTGTATACAGTTCTTTGGGGGCTGGCAGGAAAGCAAATGTTTTTTTTTTTCCTAAGGAAAGAGAGAAAGATTTCACAGTAGAGGTGTTTTAAACTAGGCTATAAAGTGTGATTGGATTCCACTAAAGGAATTTTGCATGTCCCGGAATGATTCAGCTTGAACGGTTTGTTCCCTAGAATTTGTTAAAATTTGTAAGTTATCATTTAAAGAATATATCTACTGCTGTTTTATGCTCTTGCTTATGGCAATGAAGGATTAAAAAGGAGTGAAGACTGTAAAATACAGAGGAAAGGAAGGAAAGGTATAACAGAGAAAGAAAAGAAGAGGGTGGAGCCATAAATCAGAAGAAGGAGAAAAGGTATAAGAAAAAATATAGATAGAAGCAAAAGAAATGTTACAGGTGATTTTAGAAGTGACTGGAGAAAAAGAAATAAGTGGGAAAGGATAAAGGAGAACAGAGGACTGGAGGTAAAATAAGAGAGAAGAGTCACAATAAAAGGTAACAAAGGAGAGATTTGGGTGAGAAGGCAAGAGAAACATTTAAAGATATTGTTGCACCGTTATTTTGGGGCTATTATAATAAAAATATAATAACTCATAATAATTTTCATGAAAAGTTATCTCATGAAATATTGAACATTCTCAGGGTAATATCTAAAATCAAGAACAACCAGGTCATGCATTGGCATGTTGTTTACACCCACATCTTTAAAATTAGGATAAAAATTCAAAGAATATCTTAAATAGTAGCTTGTCAGGTATCTTATTTTTTTGGTTTGTGCCTAAGCTGTATTTTGAAAACAAAATACATTGATGCCAATTTTATAGTCCATCTTTTTAAAATAAAATTTTACCTTTTGGAGGAGAATAGGGTTTTAAAAGTATTTTTCAAAGGTACACAGTTCATATCTCATGGTATGATTTTTCTTTAAAATTTCTGATGTTTTAACTCTTTTACAAATAGTTGGATTGATGTGCTTTCAGAAAATGTAGAGGGCACCTTTAATGACGTGCTTATATAAGGCTTTGTGAAAATTCCATTTCTGTTCCTATAGAGATTTGTGTGTCTCAGTCCCACTCCACTCCCACTGGTTTTTTTTTGTTGTTGTTGATGCCGTTCTGCTGTCTTTAAGGGATGTGTCGTATGTGTGTGCATGTGTGTATGTGTGTGTGTGTATATGTTGTTGTTATTGTTAGAAAGACTTTGGGTGTGGTAGACTTTTCTGGCTCTATCTCTATAAACTCTTGCAACACATAACAAACAGCCGATCCGAGAAATGGCAAACATTGTCTGTATTCTCTGTGCACTTGGCAGGGATTTTTCATATTGTACATTATTGGCTCTGCTCTGTGATAGCACAACAGAGCCTTTGTAATGCTCTCAGCAGAGCTATTTATATACTGCGACTCCACTAAGTACCCTTCCCTCTGCTGGTGTTCTTCCACAGGCTCAAAGAGAAAGTGATTTGCCGGAATAAAAGAAGTATGGATTGACATTGCTCAGAGCACAGGATGCTTTAAAGGCAAAAGAAGTCTTTATATCACTCACATGCAAGTATCACTATTTTCAGTTGAATGCTAAAATGAAGGTTAGTCTAAACTTAAATTAAAGGACCTCTAGCAGGCCACAATAATTAGAATCTGATTTGCATGATCCTGAGTTTGATATTCTAAATATGTTGCACCAAGGTCAATGGGGCCATCTGATTATCAGCGATTTTTTTCATCATTTGTTTGCACCAAAACTTAAAAAGATGAATGTCAAAAGGCCCCCAGCACCTGTCACCTGTGCTCACTTTTTGTAACTGGTTACTGAAAGTTAAATGACTTGGCTGTGGTCTCATTCAGGCTACCCAATAAGGGGACCAACTATAAAAACCAACAACAACAATTTGGGAATGGATGTTGTTTTCCATAGATTTCTCCTACGAAAACCAGTCCTTAATAATCTGAAACTGCAGTTATATTTCCAGGAAAATAGTTAAAATTTTCTTTTATATGTCATATTTAGGTTGTCAATAGACTTTATACATTTGGAGCTTTAACTCTTTAAAATTAATCTGAAACATTTATGTTTTCATGAATTCATTTAAAATTTAACACTATCATTATGCTTGTGCTTTCATAAAGACACCTGGTCAATAGGACATTCCAACATTTGCTGGACAGGGGTTGTACTATTGTCAAATCCAGCGAGGGCTTGCCTGTGATCTAACATTTGCATTCGTATTAAAAGTTCTGCTATTTGGATTTACTCATATGCAGTCATGACATGTTCAACAGCACGATTTTAAAAATAGCATAAAATGCATAAAAATAATAAGGGAAAGACACAGTAGCAGAATGTGATGTTCTAGTTAATGTCACACTAACCTGAGGATATAGGAAATGTCAATTTTCAGTGGTTAAGACAGACCACAGGTAAGTGTGTGCAGTCCCAGGAAGAAATGATTATGTAAAAGAGTGATGATCTTTTATTTGCTATTTGTTCCCTTCTTGGTTAACTGTGTAAAACATCAGATAGACACAGAAAAAGTAACATCCTGGTCCTTACTGGCACAATAAGGTAAATTCTAGGAGGAAATAAGGAAGAGAGAGAAACAGCTTTTCAATTTTTTAAAATAAGCGTTTGTCAAATACTTGCTTAATGAATGACATTATCTTCATAAAAAAAATAGAGAGCAATGACTTGTATAGTACTTCCTCCTTTATTCTTCTTCAGAGATGGTTCTGTATCTTTTCTCTGCTTTTCTTTTTCTCCCCATCTCCTCCAACAACTGAATATCCATTTAATTAGCTGTTTTATGCTAGGTAGGATAACAGTTAATCTGAGCACAAAAAATTACTTAGATTTATAAGGAAACACAAAAATAGTCTAGTAGATTATGTTCTATGAAAATATTATGGAATTAGTATATAATGAAAATATATAATGATTTGTTTTTAGACCAAATAAGTATTAGCTACATGATTTTTGACAAATCATTTAACATGCTTAAGCTTCAGTTTATTTATTTTAATATGATTTCTAAACCCTTAGATAATAACTAAAGTGTATTTCAAATTTCAGGAGTTATTCATGTAACAAAATACTTCTTGTATCTATATAGAATATGAGGAAGTAGACTCAACTTTAAATATAGAGGGTTTAGCTAGGTATCAGAAGGCTATGTTAACATTACGTTCCTAACTGGATTCTTCAAGAGGCTATGGAATTTTTTTCACCAAAAAACAAGCATGTTAGATGTTTGACTGCATGATATGACCTTTGAAGAGGCCATTTGATCTGCTAAAAACAGTATACAGGACTTGGCTATCCTTGAATGACTTCTCAGAAAGGAAATTCAGGCAGAAACATTTTCTAAAACACTCTCTACCAATAGTACATCCTGTGAAACAGTAAACCCTTTAAATATTTGGGAAACATGGATTTTCCTGTCAAATACTTGTGAAAGCTTTGCATATTATAGCCTCTCTCAGAAAGGCGTATTAATATATCAAAGCCTCAAAGCTTCTGAGAAATTCTACAATTAAAAAAAAACATAAACTGTTTACTCCTGTTTGACACAGAATTTTTAAATGTACTTTACAATAGAATCTTATTATTACACAGTATCTATTACCAAGGGAAACAAATATTTCAGATAACACAATTTAGGCAGACTACCTGACACAGAGAGAAAAGTAACTGCCTTTTAAAAAATAATCAGGATACAATGAAATCTTGTTGGAGAGTCACTATAAAGCTACTTGATAGGTATTATGTCCATTTTAAATATGAAGAAACTCTGATTCAGAGAGGGTTAATTACCTGCTTTGGTTACAGAAAACATACAACTGCTGGATCAGAATTCAAACCCAAGTCTATGTGACTTTATAGCACATGCTTCTTCCTCTTAAATCATAAAAAAATGTTTCCAACACAGTTAAGCCCACCACCCATTTGAAATTCCTCTAGGGATTAGAAATAGAATAAATGACTATTTCAAAGAAGTAAATAAGAAATAATAGTGACCATGATCACTCATTTATTAAGGAATTTTTATTGAGATAGCACTATTTGTGATTTGAAAGAAGTTACTAATCAAGTCACACAAAAAAGTACTTAATTGACAATAAGAAACAGCATTTTAGGCACCCAGATGAAAAGAGCAGAAATTAAGTGTTTAGAGAGGGCTTGAGATGAATCTATTCCTCACCCTTATCATCCCTACCTTCTTCTCTCGGCTTAGGTTGCATGGTCCATTACTTAATCACATCCTTTCATGTTTGCCCTTGCTCATCTCTCCCTTCATCTTAGTGGCTTAGCAAATACCTCATCCTTTTTGCAAATAACTCCCTACCTACTCCATGCCTGCACATGCAGAGCTGAAAGGGACTACAGAAAAATTATACACAGAAGGGGACTGGTCTCTAGTCCTTAGTACTACTACTTTTCTCATTTATTATTTCATACCTTTTCTCTCCTCCTCACACTTCTCATACCTGCTGCATAACCTCATACTCTGCTGACAACCTTGTTACATATTTCATAGAGAAAAGGGACAGGCAAGCATCAAAAGAGAATCACCACATGCTCCCATATCAATATATTTGCATCTATATCCATGTATTCTACCTTTTCTCTCTTTACATGGAATAGCAGTTTATCTTACCTTCGATGGCCCCAAATTTTCCTTTACAGTAAAGCTCCTCAAATCTCTTATATATACTTACTCTTACAAATTCTCCTACCATGCAATTGTATATTTTGTCATAACTTACAAAATTGTGTGGGACAGAGTATAAAGTACAATGTAAACTGTAGTCCATGGTTAGTAGCAACACTTCAATATGGGTTCATCAATTTTAACAAATGTACCACACTAATGAAGGATGTTGTTAATGTGGGAAAGTGTGGGAGGTAGAGGGAGTGAGGCATATGGGAATCCCTTATATTTTATATATAACATTTATGTAATCTAAATCTTCCCTAAAAAAAATAATTAAAAAAATTCTCCTACCAAACTATTTGAACCCATTCTATCAGGTTTTTGCTCCTACCATGCCACTGAAACAGCTGTTGTCACAGGTAACAGTGTTGCAAAGGTAATGATTGCTTTACAGTTTTTCACTTACTTGACTTATTTTGACACAACTGATCACTCCTTCTTCTTGACACCCTTTCTTGCATTAGGTTCCAAGACACCATCCTCTCAGTTGTCCTGTCTAGTGTTTGTTCTTTCTTAGCCTCCTTTGCTGGTTCTGGAGAACCACAGAACCAGGTGGTTCTGGAGAGCCACAAGATTCTGGCAGCTTGCATTGCTTGGGTGATCTCATCTAGTCTTCTAGATTTAAATACCATCTATATGCTGATGAAACCCATATAAATAAATGCTGCCCAGACCTCTGTTTGCAGTCTCCACATTGATATCTAAAAGGCACTCAAATTCAATGCATCAAAACAAAAATCTGAATCTCCTTATTATACTACCTTCTGCAGGCTTTTCCATCCCAGTAAATGGCAGCTCTATCTTTCTAGATATTGCTGCTAGTTCAGAACATTTCATCATTTAGGATAACACTTCAGTGGTTCAAGATATTGTAGTTACACTGTAATATTCAATAGACCATCTTTAAATTCTATAAATTTAACTGTTTTGAGTAATGGATGCTGTTAGAACAGTGAATTCCATTGGTTTCAGTCCTTTACCTAAATTCCTTAATTATGAGGCAAATTCTTTGATGATGATTAATAAAACATCCACTAAGTACTTTGATGATTTTTCTGACAGAAGCATGGTAGGTAGTAAAGGAAAAATCTATGTCCAGGAAAAAAATATGCTTTTTCTCTAGTGAGACAAATCTCTGCTCTCTGCATGATGATTAAGCAAGTAAGCAAGCCATCAGGTGAATGATTGGTTCTGGGATGATATGTTTCAGATCGATCTCTCATGTTGGCATCTTCACACTTGGAAGTAATAATAAGCCAATTTGTGTGAAGGAGATTCCATTTTACTGTTGTCATATTATCCAGTTTGTTCATAAGCCCATTATGCTTCAAGTACTGGCTTATGGTGGTTACTATGAAAAAGAGGCTAAATAACATCCACAGAGAGCAGTGTCTTGTCTGCCTGATTATTGGGAGCTTTCTCTATAGTGGAGGTGGACATTCAAGGGGGACCTAAACATTCTCCCACTTTGAGACCATTCCAAGAGGTCCAACCCATTCCTTTTGATTAAACTCATTTGTTATTAATCCTTGATTATTTTAAATCACTGACCATCTGGCGAAATCTTAGCTACTGTAAATGTGTTGGATAAATATTTGCTGCAGACTATTTCTCCTTCAGAAAAAGTGAGTAATGGGATGTATCATATGAAGTTCTATCTAATGGGAGATTGTCTTCTCCTCACTCCTTCAGGGCCTGTCCTTAGGATACATGTATGCTTGGGCCAGCATATGGTGCGAAGCTGCCTGTAAACCAGATTCACTTTTTCCCTCCTCAGTCGACTAATCATAGGGAACTCTCCATGGGTCTAGAGGTGTGGCTTGAGGGATTAATAGAAGTGTGGCGGGAATTGTCATTCTGAGTGTGTAAAACATTTGCTCCTACAACTTACTTGTACCTATAGGCCCTGCTGGGTTTTATAACATGTAAAACTTTCACTCAACTGTCAAAGGCTGTTGGGTACATCTAAGTTCATGGCTTTAGAAAACACGAAGTGTAAGATAGGCAGGGTGGGCCACATAAGTATTTCTTTCTCTATGTGAGCGAAATAAAAGCCAAGAGTTATTTCTCAAAAAGAAAACTGCTATGTGCAGAAGATATGGCTTCTCCAGAAAACCCTAAAGGACTCTGATGTGATTATCTTTTAGGGGATACTACAAGCCCTAGTCAGCAGCCTGACCCACCACAGGTACAGGGAGTACTGATGGATGTATCCACTGATTCATAATACCAAATGACAGAATCACTTGCATTGGTACCTGAAATCTTTGGAGAGTCTGGTCTTGCTTTGAGTTTTACATAAACCTTGAAATGTTTAGGGCCATCCCTTAATTGGGTAGAAAAGCACATCTAAAAGTGACATATAACCTCAGCTCTTCTGTAACACTTATTTTTGAAAATGCAAATTTCAATTGACATATTGGGTAACAATTTTAATGTAATGCAAATTTCATATTCCCTTAATCATGACTTAATCTATAAACACTAAGTGAATGCAGAAAACTGCACCCAACCTAACTTAGCCACTTAGGAAAATACACAAAACATATTCCCCTCCACCTCAGACTTTAAACTCCTACCAGCTGCTCAGGTCACCACATGTGTTATGAGCCACACCCATCCACGCATCCACATCTGGTGTTACAACTTTCTGCCCAATTTCAGATAACCCTTTTTATACCACCTTTTTATAACTCCCAAGCTGAAACCCTACCGTCACGCACTCCTATGCCAACCTTAGGTGCTTTTCATGGTAAAGTGCCAGGCATATTAAAGTATTTAGATATTTCTTAATTATTTAACCTGTGTAAAATTGCTGCCAATTTGTTTGGTTTCTTTTTTTTTTATGTGCCAATGATAAAGTTTGTGCCCCTAATCCTATTTTCCCACAAACCCAGTAGTTTATTGTTTGATTTTGCAGAGCACGGTGAATTTTAGGATTGCTTATATAACAATAATACAGAACTGATGGTATAACACATTATGGGAGGGAGATTCCCACAAATAGGAATGTACGTTGGATATTTGAAAGCCAAGAAAATATAACTTTCCTACTGAAAATAGAATAATAAGGACTGAGAATTGAATCAAGAATGAGAAATTACGAATATATTGAATATTTACTATATACCAAACACTATGTCAGATATTTTAAAATCCATTATTTGTTGGAAGAATGACAATAGTGATATCAGAGTAGTAGGACAAGATCACATGGCACAGAAAGGACTAGAGATGAATGCAAAGGAGACAGTCTTGATTTTAGACTATTAGATACTAGAGTCACAAGTACTTGTAAGATATTTGAATTCTGCCAAAATATGGCTTCATTGAAAAAGAAGAATCAATGGGCAAGAAATGCAGAAATATGAGACATACTCCCTACAAGCAGCCTATAATTTATTGTGACATATGATTCATAAAACAGAAGGTGATATGTTATCACTGACAAATGAGTGCCATTAATTCTTTGGAATTGGAAATATGACAGAAAAATTTTTGAAGCAGGTGTTGGTTTTACTATGCCTTAAAAGAAAGTTCAATGGGCCCAGCTAGATAGCTCAGTGGATAAGAGCGCGCTGGGGTACCACATGGGAGGCACCGGGTTCGGTTCCCGGGAACCTCTCCGAGCGGGCAGACGGCCTTGAGAAAGGCAAGCCGCCATGGGCAAGGCAGAAAGCTGCCACGGGCAGGGCAGAGCACCCAAGGGCATGGCAAAGTCACCTGTGAGAAGCGGAGCTGCTGCCTGCGAAGCGTGGAAGCCGGCAGCCCGCAAAAACATGGAGGACTGCTGCCCGCAAAACATGGAGCGGAGTCGCCCGTGAAAGCAGAGTGGAGCCACCCAGGAACGGAGCGAGCCGCCGCAGCGGAGGGCCGACTTGGCGCGTCGCCGCAGAGACGGGGGGAGACAGGAGGCAGACATAGAAAAACACAGAAGAATGGACACACAGCAAGAGCAAGCAGAAAGGGGGGGGTATGTAATAAAATTAAAAAAATAAATAAATTTTAAAAAAAATAAAAAAATAAAAAATAAAAAAAAAAGAAAGTTCGAATGTGATATAGAAGAGGGGCAGTTTGTTCTCAGAGGAAGGAAGAATGGGGCAAAGGGACAGAGGAAGATGAGTCTGACACATTAGAAAGTGGCTACATGGATGAAATCCAAAGAGAAAGAAAATTAGAAATAAACCAAAGGTACCCAGGTAGCCAAACAAATTAATGGTGTGCTTAAAAGTTTTTTTTTTCCAGCAGAACAGCGGCATGGAAGTCAAATTAGCTAAATAGGGGAAGGGTAGTGAGGAAATAGAAGCAATTATTTTATGGATCATGACAAAAAAGATGAAAAGAAGGTACTACAATAGAGCAAAAATTCAGCATGTTCAAGCAAAATATAGTTTTGACATGAGATAAACTATACTTATAGGTCAAGTGCATTTCTTCTACTAGATTGTCTCTGCATGATTTTCCATTGCCTTTTCTATCATTGCTCACTTATATACTTTTATTTATTTCCTCTACCTCATTTGCAGTATGAAAAGTATATATTCATCCAAATTTTTAACATCTCAATTCTTTAAAAAATTATAAATATTCCAGTAGTTTTCCATTCAACGTTTATTTGTGAATATTCCCTGTGCCTAAACCATGCTATTTTGAAGTGTTTAATCATTTTAGTCATACTCAGTTTCATTCCCAAGACCATGAATCTTTTCTCTGAGAGACTAATCTAGAGCATGATTTCATTAAAACGGAATCTATCAGTGAAGGTTCCACTTAATTGTAATCTTCATGCATGATGAGTAAAAATTTAATTGTCATTAACATTCTGAAGGAAAATGGAGTAACACATCAAAAGTCTTAAAACAAACTTTGATCCTGAAGCTTAGTTAAAATTGTTTGTTTAAGAATGCTTTTATAATGAAATTCATATAACGTTATTTATAATAATAACTAGAAAAACTCCAAATAGGAGTGGTAAAATAAGTTATGGTACATCAATACAGTGGAGTATTAAGTAGCAATTAATATACTATGATATGGAGGGATGCTCCAAATATTGAGTATATTGTTGGGAGGAAAATAATAAAAAAGAACATTCATTATTAGGTCAATGATATCAGCATTATACACATATATGGGAGAATTTTATCAAAATATTAACTATTTTTCATTTTTTGTATTTTTTTGCTAAATATGACTTTATAGATTATTGGAACTTTCGCTTTTGTACCCATCTATATTTTATAAACTCTCTATAATCAGCATAAATTACTTCAAAACTCATAGGAAAAAACACTATTAAATGATGAACACATAGCATCAACATTTTTACATTATAAGAAAACAATTTTACCCAAACTCTAATAAAGTTTATGCACAGGTATGACACTTTCCACTATAACTCTCATTACAGGGAGAATGGCTACAATTAGAAATAAGCAAAAGCTTACGCTTCAGTGTGTAACCCTGAAGATGCTGATGACACAAACAAAAGAAGAAATCTAATTCTTTGTTGGCAAGAGCAATAGGAGTACTTTAACAAGAGTTAGGTTTGCTGCTGAAGCAACTTGTCTGTCACAAGATGCTTTCCTTTGGTTTTATAAGGACGGTGGTTGTTCACCTCTGAAATATTAACTGCTATTTGGGTAGGGGGCAATGCTAAATCAAACACCTGATTTCAATACATGCCCAGTTGGTAGTCATCGCCTCCAGTTCACCTGATGCTTCATGTTGCATTTTTGAGGGTAGATTACAAGGCAAATAGCTGCCTTGAAATAATGGGAGAACCTGGTTTTCTTTTTGTATATTTTTTCCTTCTTAGAATGCAGTCTCTTATTTTATACTTTTTGTTGCCCTCTGTCCAACACCCATTCCTTACTTCTTTTCTTATTTTTGCCTTGTGATATTTTCAGTTGGGATACACTATGACTGCAGGTACCAACAAGCCAATTCTCTGGTGACTTTATCCAGAGAGGAGTCTACCTCCCAGTTGGAAATATTTCTTTCTATGCATAAGTTTATATTCCAATAGGTTTTTCCAAGATCCCATCTTTTCATTCAGTTGAAAAAATATATATATAGTAACTTCAAATCATAGCTATAAGTTTGCTTTTTCATTTTGAATTAAGTAAGTTGCATTAATTTCAGGAGCTTGAAAGAATGTGCTATAGGTTTAGGTGTGAGGCAACAAGTGACTTCTCCATTCATCAAAAGTTTGCTGAAAGCATGGTTAACCAGTAGAAAACAAGAACCTGTGGAGCAGACAAAGATTAATTATACCTGTACTCAAGCAGCAATGTTTGTGTTCCAAACAAATTATATTTGCTTGTGTTTAAACGATGCATAAATCTGATGCGTGCAGATGAACGTGTGTTCAGGATGAGTGAGCACACTTGTTTGAATGTCATATTTATCCCTGTATTTTGTCAGAAAATTAACTTCTTTGGAGTTTGTGCTTGAGCTGAGCATATGGTTGCTGATCTCTGGAGATGACAGCCTATCTGAGCAATAGCTCCTTATGGCTCCAGCTCTCCTCGGCTGGCAGATGCTTTGGGCTTTTCTACAATTAAGTGGAGATCATCACTGTTTTCTTTGAGCACTGCTGTGCCTTGTACTCTGAAGTGTTTTGTTAATCACTGTCTGCCTTCGACAGAAGCTGCCAAAGCTCTCATTAAGTTTGAATTTTGAGATGTCATGCTCGAATGATGGAATTTCATCCTTTTTCTGCATGAATGGAATTGGCTATGGAAAGGTGCCAGAAAAAAAAATCATGTCACAAAAGTGTATTTGCTTTTTATTTCGGAGATGTAACAAAAGGCAGTTTGTGGGGAAAAGTTCCCAATAATTTGTCAACTCCAGAGCATGTAGTTTCCCAGGTAATATAATTGTTGGGTGCTCACCCTTGTGAACAGGAATGGTTTATTTATTGCATATATCAACAATCAGTCATTTCCTTGTTCACAAAGTGAACTTTAAATCTCTTCTCTTACTTGCCCCAAGACCTTTCATGGCATTTGATATCGACTCACAGGGTGTTGAAAGAGAAAGTAGCAGGCAAGTTGCACGGAAGCAAAGCAATTTCTTTAATAACCTGTCTGTCTAATTGGGGGCAAGAGAAGATATCTGGTAGTAATGGAAAAAAAATGCCACTTTTGCCCTTCAAAATAATTGCTTGAAGTTGTATAGACACTGAAAACTAAATGCATCTGTTGACTATTTAATGATTTGCTGCAGGAAACTAAGTGTTATGGGAAATACGGTTTGAAAAGACATTACCCGTTTCTCTTGGTAATCAAATTGTTCTAGTTGTATGGATAAAATTAGGAAGTAAGCCTTGACAAAAACAAAAAAACAAACAAAAAAAACAAAAAAAAACAACTTAGAGTAATTTGCTCTTCTGTCTAATCACTTGAGTCATAAAGCATTTGGAAATTTATTAAACTGATCTATAAAATCTTACACTTGCAAAGACTGACATCTTATTCAGTCCTGTTAACAAACAAACTTCAAAAGCAACATTGTTTTTAAGTGCAATTTTTTCAGTTCAATGTACTTTAATCAACATGCATGATGAATATTTCACTGAAATGTTTAATGGCTATGAACAAAACAAAATTCAAACCTATTACTTTGCAGCAGGAAGAACACTGGCCACTCTTGACTACAGTAACCTGAACCAGCCCACCCTCCTCACCCCCAACTTGTCTACAGGCATTTTCCATAAGGTCAGGAATATATTTTAGTGCACAGCTTTGAATACAGCACCCACCCATCTACCGACAATTTTAATGAATCTATGTTTGAAAAGGCCTGAATGAAATGCTGATGGAGAGTTTTGAGGCAAAATAATAGTTAATCTTCTTTATGGTCGTATACTAACAAATGAAATTAATATTGGTTTCTACACTCTAAGAATACTTGGAGAGCACACCGAGGAAACTTGTCACACAATAAAGTAGAAAACAACCCTAAGATCTAAATTAGGAACTAGAGGGATATCTTCAGAAATGGTTACGTGCAAATAAATTCCAGTTTTAATCTTTGGTCGCATGTTTAGAAAGTGAAGAGGATTAATCATGTAATGACATACTTTGTCTCCTGTAGTGAGATCCCACTGCCAAAAATACCTTCCCCACCTGGGTTTCAAGTACTGCCTTTAGAAAGAAAGGCAATGTTGAATTGCAAATGTTCATTGAGCCAGATAATACTTTCATCTCCTTTTCTTTCAATGGCAATCAGTTCATCTTACATTTTCCCTAGAACAGAACTAAGTATAAAGATAGGAACCCGTTTTAATAGTGTTAAAAGGGGATCTTAAAAGGTCTCATCTAGAGCTTTTCTTACACTAGATTACTTGCATTGGAGGTGCTCAGGTACAGAGTCCCAGAAGCTAAGGGACCAAACATCAATTTTGATCTACTTGACAATTTATTTGATAGTCATCCATACTGACTCCCTTGATATCTCAGAGGAAGAAGAGAATACTGGAAAACAAAACAAACAAACAAAACAGCGCTAAAAAATCTGGCCTCTGTTCATAGTTTTTGGACCTATTGGTTATGGGGAAGCCACATAAATCTCTGTACTTCATCAATAATTTTATCTGTATACCTCAAAGTGGCCTTGAAAGTATAATAGAAATTGAATGTGGAGAATCATTGAAAAAATAAAGCCCAGAATAAAGATCAGGAAACATAACTCTTAGAATTCACCTTCAAAGTTTAATGCTTTCTTTATAGGATCCTTCTCTAGACTCATGATTTAAAGAAGTGTCCAGTATCCAACACCATCCAAACTGGTATTCTACTAATGAAATTTTCTATAATGCTGTAATAGAACACTTAGTAATGTTAAGTGTCAGTATATGCATTGCTCAGGCATTTCTATGAACTGCTTTGAGGCCTATATCATTTGTTTTTAAATATATTTTAATCTATCTTTAGGATTTGCAGGCATAATATGTATTCTTCTCTAATATTGCCCAAACTAAAAAAGTCACTTTTTATATTTGAAGAAATTAAATTATTAAAATTTGTTTTTATTAGATATTTTGAAATTTGTTAAAATAGAATCTAAATTCCAAAAAATGATTATCATTAGCAAATAATATGTCAATATGAAAAGGATCTAATATCCTCCAAATTGAAGATCCCTTTTTAAATTAAAATAATACTTTTATTTAATTTTGTAAAGTGTCTATGGAACAGAAAGATAAGTTGTTTATAATTTTAGACATGCTATTTTTTTAAAGATTTATTTTTTATTTATTACATATCCCCCCCTTCCGCTTGTTCTTGCTGTGTTCATTCTTGCATTCTTCCATGTCTGCTTGTCCCCCCCCCCCAATGTGGCGACCCACCGAGTCAGCTCAGGGCTTGCCCTGCCCGTGGCGGCTTTGCCCTGCCCATGGCGGCTTGCCTTCTCAAGGCACTCTACCTAAACACACTAT
>PVKH010010263.1:0-18350 GCA_004027955.1 Chaetophractus vellerosus | reverse complement strand
CACTTTTCTCAAATTTATAGGACACTTGCTCCCTGGAGTTACTTATGTGCAAAATAGCACTGTTCAAAGCAATGAGTATATATTTAAATTAAGAACAAAACTGAAAAATCGATTCCATCCAGTGGATTTACTAGTTTCCATATTCAAGGAAGAGGAATTTTTTTAAAAAGGCATTTTACCACATTCCACTTTCTCCACATATGGCTATTTTATTAAATAAGCTGCATAATTAGCGCAGCTTTTTGGTTTTAAAAGTTGATTCACAAAAGACTAATTGGATGTGAAATTCTACAATTTGTTAGCTCTGGCCAGTGGTGACATTACAGTCTGGGGCAATGTCGCTGGAAGATGGAGACCCTGCAGAGCTTGGCCTGAGAGATGAGGCTGGAAAGGATGCACACCCCAGGAAAGAAGCCGTTGACTGCAACTGAGAAGCCCTGGAATGGAACTGAACACTCCTCAGCAAGGACTCAAACCATGTCCAGGAAGAATATTTTGCTACCAGTTAGGAAACAACTATAATGGAGCACAAGAAGTGAGATATTTTCCCTGTGGATAACTGCGTCAATTTTCTCTCTTCCCTTGTAAATTTTTGTTATTCAGTCGAAACAGCATATTTGGTGGTAAAAGACACTGGAGGGGGCTTGGAATAGAAGAGACACTTACTAAGGGCTTACTGCATGTCAGGCTGTGCTCTACTGCTTCACAGTGACCTTGGGAGAGGGTGCTACTGTTATTATTACTAGACCTCCTTACAGAGGAGGGGGGCAACTGTGTAAGTAACTTGCTCCAGCTTTGCAACTAATAAATAACAGGGCTGAATTGTAACCAGGAGGCCTAGGTTGACTACACTATAACCCCTAGTAATCATGTGCATTCTCTAAAAGCTCATCGAATTCAGACACTGGATAGTTTAAGAAAAACCCCAGTAAAAATGTTAAATTGTCTCTAGAATCTATGGTCAATTTTTAAAGTTTTCATTCTTCACTGAGACATCATTATAGCAACTTGGCTTCATACTGGGACAAAACTCAGCAATGTCAATAACAACATGAAGCCTAAAATCAAGTCTTACTGAACACCACTTCAGAGGATGCAACAAATTTAGAATCTGTCAATAAGAAAAACACTAAAGGAAAAATACTAAGGCGGAAGAAAAAGAGAATGATATTTAATGGTACGGAATTTTTTTTTTAAATGACATCAGTTTGCTCTGTCTTTAAGCAGCAAATCCCACTCATTTTTGCATTCCATGTATCACACAGGCAAGCAGGTATACCAAAACCACCTGCCTCAACTTGTCCCTACTCACTGGGGATGCTCAGTTTTTCAGATTTCACTAAACTATAATCTGGTAAAAGTTCTCATTTGGCGCCCGAAGGACAGTTGTCCAGAGGACAGGTCTGTAAATCTTTCTTTCCATCTTGTAATCATGATGAACCGCATTTCCGTATACCACATGCTGCTTTTAGCAATTCTCCATTCACTACCTATAAATTCATCCCTTTTCTCTGCCATTGAAGAAAGCTGGTCAAAGAGAAATAAAAGTGATGGAATTGAACTTGGAACCCAATGCTGTTTTCAAAAGTTATATCATTTACATTTAATACTATATTAGTAGCATCAAATTACCAGCTAGGGATCCTACAACATCAGTTCTGAATTACCAACCACATGACAGGAACTGTTCACAGAAAAAGTAAAAAACTATATGCAAAATGAAGATACCACTCACATCCTGTAAGTCTAAAATAAGACTGAGGGTGAATGCAGATGTCTCCTTTAGGAAAACATAAGAGAAGAAGAATTATATGGGTAGAGTGCTGCTGAGAAGAAAATGCTCTTGAGATACAGAGGTTAGAAATTTCTCCACACTGCTCTCCACCCCACAGTGGAAAGAAACCTCCTTCCTTCTTACAAGTATTAGTTTTTCCCAAAACACAGAGGTGTCAAAAAAGAGGATGTAGATGTACAGAGAAAAAGAACAGTCTTTTCATAGATCAGTTACCACTTCCTTGTATGTCAAACAGATACTTTTATGTCTAATGTGTATAGTTACATTCATACAGTTGTGGGTCTCTACGTCAAAAAAGAACTTTGGGTCTTTTTAAGGTCTTATGATTTAAGATTTTAGGGAACTTTACTTCTCTTAGATTTCTGTTCTAGGCTAAGGTTCTAGCATAGCACTGTCCAGTAAAATATAATGCGAACCACATACATAATTTACAATTTTCCAGTAGCCATGTTAAAAAAAGTGAAATTAATTTTAATAATATATTTTATTTAACTCAATATATCAAAAAATAGGATTTGAATGCATAATCACTATTTTTCAAATTACACATTTTACCCTGCTTTGTATATCAAGTTGTCAAATCTGTTGGATTTTACATGTATAGCACATCTCTATTCAGACTAGACACATTTCAACTGCTCAAAAGCACATGTGGTTAATGACTATGATACCGGACAGTGTAGTTTTAGGAGGAGAAAAGAAGGAAAGAGTTTCCAAAGGATGTGTACCTTTAGCTGAGCCTATGGAGAAAAATTATTGCATTTATGTAAAACAAACAAATCCGAGTACACATACTCCAGAATACAAGCATGCCAAAATGGCTACAAACCTGGGGTAAATGAGTTAAAGAGGACTTTCACTTTTGAGTGCTATATACTTCTATAATTGTTTGAAATTTTTATAGTCAATTGCACTCTTTATTTTCATTAAAAAAAAAATCACAGCACCAAATAAATCACTAGGGCCATGCTAAGATTATCTATGTTAAAATTATTTTGGAGTAATGAAATTGTTCTAAGTTTTTGTGGTGATGAATGCACAACATTGTGATTATACTAAAAGCCATCGATTATACACTTTGGATAGATCATATGGTATGTGAATATATCTCAATAAAAAGGCTAAATAAATAAATAAATAAACAATTGTGCAAGTATAGCCAGAAACAGCAGCTATGTACAGCAGGAGAAGCATAAGAGAGATTGAGAGGTAAAGAAATTTCTTGTTTGGTTTTTTTAAATTATTATTGAAATAATGAAAATGCTCTAATAATGACTGAAGTGATGAATGCACAACTATGTGATTATACCAAATACCACTGACTGTATACTTTGGATGAATTGTATGCTTTATTAATACGTATCAATAAAATTGATTTAAAAAAAAAAGTAAACCCTCAGAATGGGTGTGTTTGAAAAGCATGCTACCAATGCTAAACACATGGCTACAGTACACTATACAAATTGGGCCAGAAAAAATTCCTCCTAGCTACAGCTGTACTGCAATAGTAAAGATTCTACAAAAAAGTGCACCCATCCCCATCTCCGTAATGAAAAAGACCCTCAAAGTAAATAAGCAAATATTCTAACACTAAAGAAACAAAACAAAAATAAAATGTGGAAGAATGGATGCTACTCCCCAGGACAGTATATATTTTCCCACACTCACTCACTCTGAAAGTACAACCAGGAGGTCCAGGGAAAGTGTCTAAGCATACCACGAGGGCTGGGGCAGCTTGGTATGACTAGCTAACTTTTTTGTAAACTCCAGATTTAAGGTGGTAAAAAGCTCAAAGATGTTTAAAAATGAGAACTGCAGAGTAGGTATAGCTCAGGGATTGTGTGCCTGCTTCGCATGTACAGGTCCCGGGGTTCAATCCCCAGTACCTCCTAAAATAAAAATAAAAATGAAAATAATTAAAAATAAAAAAGACAGAAATATTCCTAATCCTAAAATATTTGAGATAACTTTTGGTTCTCCTAATTACTGTTCACTGCCAAAGTAATCTCAGTGAAACACAATTTTTCTGAAGCTTGCCTTTTGAAGTAGGGTCTCCAGTTCTGTGGGCTCAGTTTGTTACATAGTGAGTAGTTTTTCGACTGATGTAATTGAGTATCAGTGTTTCTCTTTATTAAAATTTTTCTCCAATGCTATTTAAAGATTTGAACAAAATCTTTAATAAAACTTTAAAAATATTATTGATAAAACTTAATGAAGTTTGACTTGAATAGTTAACACTAATGATCAGAATAAAAATGTTAGGTACTAATAAACAGTAGTAGATTTAGAACACTTTAAATGTCTTTGAAATTTATACCACATTTAACTATTTATACTTACAGCATTATGACAGATGGCCAGATTTAAGTCATAAAAAAAAAAAGCTTATTCAGAATATTCGTGTATTCTGATCCCAGAAGTAAGAGAGCTAACGAGCGTGCTCACTATGAGAACTTTATTGAAAGAGATTCCCACAGAGGTACTACCTATTGCTGTTCAAGATCAGAGCAGACAAGAAATAGGGGTTTGTCGTTACCTGTTTCTATTTTATATTTTATGTTAGTGCTACACATAAAACATTAATTCTGATCATCAGCTTTTGAACTTAGCTTCTACAACTTGGAATGAAAATATCTTCATGAGAATAAAGCCACCAATCAGAGAAAACAGAACTTTTTATTGCAATTTTATTATAGCTTCCATAAGACCTCAAGTTGCTCTTTGTTATAAAGTGAAGTATCTATTACATAAACTAAATATTCTGTAATCCGATTTCAGGTTCTTAATGGAGCAAAACTACCTACATTTTCTGGTTAATTTTAATGATTAAATGTTTAAACCTTCTGTACATGAAAATTTCCATTTAAAAAATATATAATCTTATTTCCTCAAGGGTCTGTAAGGAAAACACAGGATTTAACTTGAGTCTAAGGTATATATGAGGAAGTGAACCTAAATTTTACAATTTTAAGATGACAAGTTGGATTTACCATATTTTAAGTAAGAGTTTTCAGAAGGAAAGAGAAAGATAAATGCTTACATCAAATATAGATATTTGATGCTAAATGTATTTAACTACAACAAAGGGGTACCATTCCCCCCTAAAGATAACTTACCTGTATATTTGAATCTCCCTTTATAAACTTTGCTCCTTCTAGTATAGCCATATATGAGAATCTGAGTTGATCTGGTGTCTGAATAAGTCCCATTCGATATTTTCTCATATTCAGTAAAACTTGTTTAATATTAATATCATCTCCTTTTTCCATCTGCAAGAGAGGTGAAAATAACTGAAGCTTTTTGATGTTACAGAGTCCATGATACAGAAGCAATACTGGATAACTGCTAAGATCCTTACTACAAGGAGAATTTCACACTGCAGCAGTAACCACTGTGTATACAATAACCATCTCCCATCTCGACAAGCCATCTCCCCACACCTCAATTTGTTTAAGTAGGAGACAGAGATCTTTCGATCCTTTGGCTGATTCACAATGGATTCCAGACCAATCATAAAAACCTCATTCACTCTGGCCAGTAACTGTTCAAAGGAAAAATTTTTTCACCATTTCTAGCTAATTTAAGGGTAAATCAGCTTGGTTTGGTTCTCCTCTTTTAAGAAGAAGAAAAAGAAAAATCGTCTTGGCAGGAGCGAGCCTTTTTGCCCACTCCCTCTCCTCCTTCATGCCCGGGCTACAGCAGCCTTCTAAAGGTGGTAGAGAAGGGGACAGGAGGTGCCTACACGCACGATGACGCTGCCGAGCATCACCTCCGGACGTTGATCTGATATTATAACACACCCACACACACCTCCAAAACAAAGCCAAAAATTCTATTTTTTGTTGTTGAAATTATGGTTGGGGGAGTATTTGTTATTTGCCTGAAGGCATTCCTAACAGGTATAAACATACAATCCACTTTTAATTATCATCAATACAATGAACACTAATTTTTAAACAGATCAAAGTTCATTTTTACTTAATCCAATTTTTAATTGAAGTATACTACATATAGGTAGAATAGAAAAGCAATTCAGTAGATGTGGCAAGATGCAACTGTTCCTAATTCCTACTTTTCAACAGAGATACAATATCCAAAATGTTCTACCCAGAGGCTTGATAAACATTCCTGTTACATCAACAATCCTGTCAAAATGTGTGTTTACCAGGAATATCATTAAATTAACTCATCCGCGACTCTACTTTGTTCTAGCTGTCATGTTAAAGAAGCGTAAGAATGCTGAAGGAAGTGGAATGAAGTGTAGCTAATCTTTACAAGGACAGACAGAGACTAACAGGGAAAGGAAAGATAATACAGGACCTTAAGGTCAAGGTTAAGGAAACCAGTCTCCTAAATGGCCCCAAGTTATTTATAATCTTAAAACCAGCTCAGGAATATAGAAATTAAATTACAGGAAAGACTGAGGAATGGATGAAATGGCGATCAAGGCAGAAGTATTGTAGATGGCTGTAATTCAATAATAAAGGGAAGGAGAAATGACTCTGTATCCCAAGTAAGGAGAAACAAAGTCTCTAAAAGAGAAGAAAAGGCCCAGCCTGTATCCAGGATGGGGCTGGGAAAGGGTTGATAAAGAAAAACACATTCCCTGGGGGAACAGATATGATTCTCAGGGAAATTTTAACAATAACATTTCTTTTTAAAAGAAGAGAATTTTAAAAAAAGATTTATTTACTTTTTATCCATTTTTAACCACCCCCCTCCGCCGCTGTTTCTGCTGTTTTTGTGTCCATTCACTAGGCAATTCTCTGTGTCTGTTTCCTGCCATCTTCCTCCTCCTGTCTTCACCGGCACTCGATCCTGGGAACCTCCGATGTGGGAGAAAGGCGCTCTGCCACCTGTGCCACCTCAGCTCCTGGTTTTTCAGCGCATCTTGTCTTGACTCTCCCCTGCGTCTCTCTCCTGTTATCATCTTGCTGCGCGGTTCAGCGGGGCCGGTGGGCTCACCTGCTCGCAGGGCCTGACTGCCTACCCACTCACAGGGCCTGATGGCACATCCGCACACCTTCTCTATTTTCCTTTATTTTACTGGGAGATCCTGGGGATCGAATCCAGGTCCCTCCATATGGGAAATGGACGCCCAACCATTTGAGCCACATCTGCTCCCCAAACAATAACATTTATTGAGTGCTTATAATATACTGAGGATGCATCTAAATATTCGAAATTTATTTATTCATTTAACTCTCACTAAAACCTAGTGAGGTAAGTATATCATTACCTCTAGTTAGTAAATAAGGAAGCTCTGGCAAGATAGGAGAAGTACTCATCTAAGAAGGAAGAAATTCAATATCATATAACAATTTATATTTGGGGGAGGGGAAAGAGGGGAGACCTATTATTTTTGTAATACAAAACTATCAGGAAAAAAATATTTACTTGGAGAAATCTATTATTATTATTATTATTATTACTTTTTAAATCGGGGATTAAACCCGGGAACTCGTACATGGGAAGCAGGCACTCAACCACTTGAGCTACATCTGCTCCCCTAAAATTATCTTTTTAAACAAAGTTAAACTTACCTCATCAGCCAGTTGAAAGGGTGGAGATGAGATTTTTAGGCTTACCCAAAAGAAGGAAGAAATTTAAGTTTGAAAAGCAGATTTCTGGAAAACTGACATCAGCGCTTACTTCTGCCAGTGGAAACAATAAAAATAAACAAGACTAAAATGAAATCATAAGCACTTACCAAAATAAGACAGGTGTCTACTAAAGAAAAGGTGCCAGACCGCCCAATTCCTGCACTACAGTGGATCACTGCAGGCCCATGCTCAGGGTTCAAGGAGCCAGATTCTCTCACTTTAAATAAGAAATTGAGAAATGAAGCTGGTGATTCAGGGACTCCAAAATCTGGCCAGGTAGTATAATGAAAGTGAGATATTGTTCTGGTTTCACCACTCTAAAAAGTGAAAAATCAAGGGGAAAAAAGTTAGTTCTAATTTATTTCTTTTAAAAATCTATTTCAGAAATATTATGTGTTCTGCATAATGTTTTTAATCGTAATGGACTGTTTGTACCTTGAGTTTTTCATTTGGTTGTTGATAATCACTTAAACGGGTTGGGGAAGATTTTCTTTAGGGGAACTTGGAGTATATTAATAATAGCTGACACTTAAACATAGCATTTATTATTTTGCAGGCCATGTTCTAAGCTCCTTACATATTAACTCAATTTATACAACAATCTTATTAAAACCCATTTCCTAGATGAGAAAACTGAGGCAAAGGGAGGTTACGTAATTTGCCCAAGATCACGCAGCTAGAAAATGAACAGCAGGGCTAGAATTTGAAGTGGCAGGCAGCCTGGCGCAGAGTTTATGCTCTTAACCACTGCACTGTACTGTACACATACTGATGTTTTCTTTCACTCGTACATCATGATTTGTTGGCCCTTTAATCAATTTAGAAAAAAATATTTTTACCAGTACAATTTTACACTCTTCTATGTTTTCTATTTTAAGGATTCTAAAGTTGTTGGTTTAAAAAATATATATAATCTCCCCATCATCTGATTTATCTTTGAGATTCTGCTACAAAGGCACAGAGGAGCAACTCAAGAATTAATTGAAAGAAATAACCTTTACATTTTTAATTGAAGCTGCTTTTCCCCATGGTAATAATTTCCATTCTTCACTGATATGCTAACCTAGTTTACCAACATTTAAAATGCGTCCTGTCTTGTGAAGCCTGCCTGCCATTCATTATCACTTTTGGGATATTTCTGATGATCTTTATTTCTGACTAACCCAATATGAAAATGTTTTCCCAATTTACCTTTTACCCCAATGAGCACTTCTCAGCCTTGTATGCTTCTTTTATGTAAATGAAGTGGTAATTTTCTAACATGTTTGCACAATTTTTCAGATTTATTATACTACTTTCTTTTTTGGAGAGCAGAGAGCATAGAAACAATATAAAGAAATCTGGGTATTCTTAATGGCTAATAGCTAAATATTATTATAGCATCCTGTTCTCAATAAAAATTTTCAAAATTGGAAGTTAGCCTTCATTTTTAAAAAAATTTCCATTTTTTTCAGTAAAAATTAAGACTCCTGAGCCCCAGGCTCAGTTTTATAAAGAAAAGCACTGTTAATACAGTGCAGAATTTAAAGAAATATTTTGATTTATAATATGAAAATCCCTTTAATTGCTTCTACTCCTTTTTCTGAAGACAAAATTTTTTATTGTGATAACACATACATACCATAAAATAAGCCATTTTAATCATTTTTATGTGTGCAATGCAGTGGAATCTGTTACATTTGCACTGTTGTGCTACCATCACCACCTCCACTGCCAAAACTTTTTCATCACCCAAAACAGAAACTCTGTAGCCATTTCGCAATAGCTCCCCATCCCCTCCACCAGTTTCTGGTAACCTCTAATTTACTTCCTGTCTCTATGAATTTGCTTATTCTAAATATTTCATATAAGTGGAATCATCTAACATTTGTCCTTTTGTATCTGGCTTCTTTCACTTAGCATAAGGCTTTCAAGGTTCATTCATGTTGTAGCATGTATCAGTATTTTATACTTTGCAAAGGTGAATAATATTTTATTGTATATACACCACATTTTGTTTATCCATTCATCTGTTGATGGACACTTGGGTTACTTCCACCTGTTGGCAACTGTGAATAATGCTACTATGAACACTGGTGTGCGAATATCTGTTTGAGTCCCTGCTTTCAATTTTTTTGGTATATACCTTGGAGTGGGACCGCTGGGTCATATGATAATTCCATGTTGAATTATTGAGGAACCATCAAATTGTTTATCTTAACTATATACTTTTAGTAACCAATTTTTCTAAACAACCAGCTTTAAAAATTCCAAATACACGGTGATCCATAGGTTTTCCATTCCTAGATTTCAAAATTTTTCCTTTTAAATCCAAATTAAATATGCTAAGTAACGAAGCCATAAAAGGTTATATATTGCATGACTCCATTTACACAACATTCTGGAAAAGGCAGGGGAGGGATGATTGTAAACAGGCAGCTCATTGAATTTTGGGGGTGAAGGTACTGCTCTGCATCCTGATTTTGAGGGTAGTAACACAACTGAATGTACCTGTCAAACTCAGAACACACAAAGAGTAAATTTTACTATACGTAAAAAAGGGAGTAAAATTTGTTGTATTAAAAAGGGGAATTTTTAAAATTCTAAATTAAGGAGAGTAAACCATAGCTTCCTTTACAAAGCCTCAGTGAACAGCCAACAACACAACACTTACATAGGAATGGGCTAAAATGATTAGCCCAGGGTATGGTTAACTTGGTCACGTTTGCCTTTTATGTTTGGTCTACAATTCCAGTGGGTGTTTTGTTTTTTTTTTTCCTCTTTTTCTTTTTTTTCTTTTTCCAGTGGATGTTTTTAGCCCTGTTTTTTCCTTACTGACAACTGCTCTGCTGCGGCCCCTGCACCGCGCTGAGCTGAGAGCCCAGACTGGAGAGCTGTGGCCACGCAGCCCAGCCTAGTGCCTCGGTGGCAAGCACAGGGCAGCGCTGCCAGGCTGGGCCCAGTGATTTCTGCAGCGTCCAATGCGCACATATGCCATTACTGCCTGGCTCAAAGCATCTAGCTCCTCCACAACCGTGACGACTGCTTGCTTTTCTTTGCTTGTATAATGTTGGCTCAAAACTAGTGATCTTTTGATTTTTTCCAAATTCAGGTCATGCTGTCTTGGCTACTCAAAGCCAGTTCCCAGAAATGCTCAGGACTGTTTGTGTAATACAGTCTTCCCTGCTAATAGATTTTTGAAAATCAACATTTTTCTTCCCCTATGGAACCAGACTAAAGGACTTTCAGAGAGGTTAATTTTGATTATTTTACCCCTACTGAAACAAGATTCAAAAAACTCGGCTCACAATCATATAATTCAGAGCTTTAAAGGACCATATGGAGTAATAAGAGCCACATGTTTACTACACTGGTATAACAGAAAGGTTTACATGCACAATGCACCCTTTTTTTTTTTTCATGCTGGAAAAAAAAATGGGAAGGAAAAAAGGACTGCCAAAGGATACAGAGCTAAAACCAAATTCATCTTCCTTCCCAACAAGTTCTACATTTGGATTTTACAATTTGGGGCATACTCCTTGTTTCAGAACTTTGGAAGCATCCTCTCCTTGCCCTCTGTCATCAAGGTACATGGCTCCCCTCTGTTCCAGACTCTTGGCCATCCTAACTAATACATACACCTGGGTTGCAGCCCCAAACAAGTAGCTGTCTCTGTCTCCAGCCACCCCACACAGGCCTGCTGAGTTTGCTTTGTAGCACTTTGCATTGTGTATAGCATACTCCACACAAAGTTTCAGTGTTTACCCTTTCTTTTTAAGGCAAAGTCCCATTAAGAATTCTAAACATAGTCTCTGAATGAGTATATGAAATTCATTATATATGAAGTCTAGGCAGGTAATCTGTGAGTTGAGTAGTTGAAAGATAATGGGTGAAGGAGGTGCTGTTAGGTTTACGCAAGTTAAGTGTATGCTCTGTCTAAAGCCATTCCAATTCAAGTAAATAATATTAATTATAAATGATTATTATAAATAATTACATATTATAAGACTTATGATTTTCTAATTATAATTTAAAAATACATATAGCTCTTTGACCCATGCCCAATTATTTTTATGCTTTAGGTATACAGAATGTACCAAGGTTATATTTTTATTTATTTAATAAATTTTTTTCTCTTTGTTTTTAATTTTTTCCCCAAGGTTCTATTTTTAAGACAGAATTCTTTCACGGAGCCTCGGTTTCCTCATCTATAAAATGGGGTTAATAACAGTAATTACCGTATAGGCTATTGTGAAGAATAAATGAAATAATGAACGTAAAGTGACTGACATATGCCTGGGACAGGGTAAATGTTTGATAGACTGACTATTTCTGAAACAGACTCACTAATTGCTTTTATTTGCCTCTAAAAATCTCTAGTCAAACATAAACCTCTCTGCATTTTCAACCTGTTCACTTACTATTTCCTCTACACCTACAGTATCACTAAGTTTGTCAAGCCTATCTCTAAAATACATTTCAAACGGCACCCTCAATGTCCCTGGCCTTAGTTCAGTCCCTCCTAAATTTCTGCCAGGATCATGATATTGTCAGTGTTAAATATTTAGTTACTGAGAATCATTTGGAAAGACAAACAGATCCCAGCAGATCAGGAGGAAAGGAGAGTGACAGGAATAGGATGGCATGGGGGTGGGGGGAGCGGGGGGCTGCATTCTAAGTAGAGAAAAGTCCTCACCCAGGCAGGGGCCCCCAGGAACAAAGGTGTTTGAGAATGTCAGTAGTTGAGCATGGAGTCCTATGTGCCTGAGGAGAACGGAAGGATCCTTGGTGCGAGCCAGGAGATGGCCCTGTGATTCAGGATGGCCAGTCAGGAGGGAGTGTGCAATGCAGGTGGTGCCGTGGCAGAGGGGAGGGTCAAGATGGACACACCACTTAAACTACTGTGCACAAATCCCAGCTCAGCATCCTCATAATTAGGCACACATCCTGTTTTGGGTAATTCTATAGGTACAGGAAAATAGAAGACAGTCAGCAACACAACAGTATTCCTGGAACTAGAAACTTAAAGCTTGCCAACAGCATTACGGAAAACATTGAAGGGGAAATAAAAAGAAAAAATATGGAAGACAAATAAGTACTCTAGATGACCTGATACTTTAAAAGCCCCTCAAGAGTATCTCCATAGCTGGAGCCCAGGGGCCACTAGGAAAGCAGAGATGGAATGAATCCCTGTTCATTCAGGGGCAAAAGTTCAAGGCATCATAAACGGCCCGTAGTATGGATTTTTACTATGCCATTAGCCTAGAAGTCTCCTGAAGAGCAGGATCTGCTTTGGCCCCAGATACAAGCCTGACTTGTTCAGACGCAAACTGGGTTTTCTGCAGCCCAGACATCTCAAAACAGACCTGCAGCTGAAGTTGGCTATCACCTCCCTACCTTCTGCCACTCCCTTGTCATTTCTTTCTCCTTCAATTTGTTCTTTTAAAACTGCCCCTTGCTCCTGTAGTCCTTCCCAATTCATTAGTATTACAAAGGAATCATAAAAATATCAAAAGCCAGCATGGTATGGCACTGCCATGGTAGTTGCTCACCTGGCCTTTGCAGTGACTCTGTGGGATGGACACAAGACTGCCCTCATTTTACAGATGAGAAAAATGAGGCATAGCGATTAATGGATATGACCCCAGTCATAGAGCCAGGAGTGGCACAGTCAGGATTTAAACTGAGGCAATCTGGTTCCAGAGACTATGTTTTGAACCAAATGCAATCTTGCCTCTTATACTGAGATGCTACTTTATTCTTCTAGCCTTTCTAGTTCTTAGTAAAAATTGTAAAGTATAACTTAAATGAACAGCTGTTATTTTATTATGGTGGACTCTGAATCAGGCTAATAAGATATCCAGTAATCATTTCATTTTCTACACTGCTTCTAGCAATTAAAACTTAGTGGCTGGCCAACTCATATGATGGCCTCAATTTCAGAAAGATGCTTTGAAACCAAGAATTTTCCTTTACAACAATTAGCATCTTTTTCAAAAGACTTATCCCCATGTCACTAGAAGTTAGGAGAACTGGAATTGAGTTCTGGCTTGTCACTTATTAGCTGAGTAATCTATGGAAAAAAATTCTATGACCTAACGGGTTTTAGTTTTTGGTTGTTGATTGTTTTTTTTCCCCAAATATGAAATATGGGGATAAGAATATTTACCCTATCCACATTATAGGAAAATAGTGAGGTTAAATGAAGTATATGTAAAAGTGCTTTGCAATCAGATAAACAAAAATACAAAAGCCATTCTATTTTATTATTGTTTGAGGTATTACCAACCCTCAATTAGCATTGTTTCAGAAACAGGGAAACACATCTATGCCCTTCTCCATCTATATCAATTTTAAAGCCAGAAGCAGAAAAGATACCTGGGATAAAAACCAAAAGAAGATGATTCAGAGAACTGTAAGAAGCTTGTAGAAATGCAGTTCTGTTTCTGGGAATGAGCACTACACAATCCAGTATCAAACAGTTAATGAAGTATCTAAATGCAGTTTAAGACATATGTAAAAGGAATGGTGGTGCAAAATAAATACAGTAATGGAAATTTATAAATAAGTCTAAGCCTTATAATTCCCAACCATGAGCATTCTTATATGACTCAAGAGATCACAACAAGCTTAGGAATGAAAGCCAAGGGAAGCTGGACAATTGGAAAACCAGAACCTGACCTTCAGCACGTGGTCTGGACCTACACCTATGTACGCAGAAACAAGTGAAAAAGTATTTCCACACAGCTAAAAAGCACTTATATGTACCCCCTCTCTTTTCTACAAAGTTTCTGTTGGGGTTTGGGGGTGACGTCAGAGGTGGCTAATGAGCACCTGCTAATCACTTAATTCATTTAATTGTAACTAAACCAATATCTCATTTTATAGACTAGCTACATTCCTGAAGCCATTTTTGGCAATACAAACATTTTCCCATTGTTTCTAATAATACCTCAGAATCACTCTCATTTTATATTTTCTAGCTTATTCTAATTACAGTATGAAGAAGGTAAAAGAGATAAAGAAGAAAAGGAGAAATGTCTTGACCTCCAACCTGACAAGAGCAGGTTCACAATCCACCAGCTGTATCTATCCCAACCAAGTACCAAGAAAATTTTCATATATCTCAGGAAAAAAATCCAAGTAAATGTACTTGAGACCAGATACTATATTTATTTCAACCATGACAAATTTCTGTGTGGTGTATCAATTAAGTTAACCATATTCCAGGGCATTATTTTCTTGACAGGCTTGTTACTCTCAACAAACGAAGCTTCAGAAGCTCTCGCTGCCTGGATGACTATTCTGGACTGAGTGCTTTGTATACATGGCTTCATCCAATCTCCATAACAGCCCTGAAAGGCAAGTATTACAACCCCATTTTATAGATGAGTGAAGGTACAGGCAGGCTGAGCAAGAGGCCCAAACTATAATTCTAAGTAGGAAAGTCAGGATTAAAATCCAGGTTGGCTTGATTGTAAGGCCCTCTCTCTCTTAATCCCCAAGTATTTTTCATTAAATTTTCAATCCTCAAATATCAACCTAAAGTTTGAAATCCATAGGTTCTAGGGCTTCTAGGTTTATGCCACATCAAACTTCAAAATTAATAACAAAGAGTAATTCATAAAATCATCATACAAAGTCCAAACTTTGAGGCATGGAAAGAGTCTTACATTGATATTTTCTAATTGTAGTAGATGTACTGTATAATAAGATTTCACATCTTCTGACAAGAGCTTCACACTGAATCCTGTTTCTTTAAACAGCATCTCTCGGTCATCTTTTGTTGGCCAGTACTGTGCACATTTAACCTAAATTTAGAAATAGGTATATGATTTTTTTTTTAGTTTACAGATATTATGAAGTCATAAAAAGTTGAAAACAGAAAACAAACCACACAAACACAAATATTTCAAGGATCCAAACCTGAAAATAGTCACTACTATATTAGGTGTTTGATATTTTAGTAAGATTGATATTTTATAAAGCAGAATTGTAGAATGTTCTTCCAACTTAAAAACTTAAATACCATAAACAGATATCATGTTGATAAAACAAAAAATGGATGTCATTTCTAAAGCATGATAACCTATATTTTAACATCATATTAGCATTTGCTTTATGTTTCTGAAAGTATCAAGTTCTTGCCAGAATCTAATCTTAAAACAGTACTGGGGAGGCTTTATTTTACAAGTGTTTTCCACAAATATCTATGAATTTGCTACTAAATACTACAGATCTAGAAATAATTGTATATTTACTGACTAAATTTAAGTCAGGAGAGAGACTCCGAAGATATGCTCCCTTGACCTAGAGATGTTATATTTTGGCAGAGCTAATGATACAGAATTCAAATTTGTGACTATAAAAGCATCTTCCCAAAGCCAAATATGAAGCCAGCAGACTGAGACAAGGTGAGATAAAGAGTCATTTCATTAGAAAAAAAAATCCTTTTTAAAAATGGTCCTTTCTCCTTTTCCAAATCAAAAATAGCTACAAATAAAAAATAATAAAAATGCCTCTAAACAAAGGAATACTATAACTTAATATTTCAAAATGTGCTAAAAGACATTTAAAAAAGGATACAGGAAATTAAAGAGCATAAATGAGAATTAGAACTCAGAAATGAAGTGATAGAAGACAGAAAAGAATTACAAATAATAGAACAAGAATTTCAGAAATGAAGATGAAACTAGATGGAACAGGAGAGCAAATAAACAAGACAATACCTTGAGAGAAAAAGGAGGAAAATTTTAAATTAAACAAGAAATGCAGAGAGAGAGAGAAAAAAAAAAGATTAGAGAGAATGTGACAAATATAGAAGACAGGCAAAGAAAGTCCAACATATGTATAATAGGAAGACTGAAAGAAGAAAACCTAAGCAATCAAGGAAACAGAACAAATACTAACAACTTTAATTCAAGAAAACTTAAAAAAAAAAAAAAAGATTTAGAGTAACACATTGAAAGCGAACACCATGCACCTGGAAAAAATGACCCAGAATGACCAATACCAAGACATATTTTGGTAAAATTAATGGACTTGGAAGAACAAAAAAGTTCTTGGGGATAACAGGTAAAAAGAACAAGTGACATAAAGGAACTAACCTAAGATACCCATTTCACTTTAACAGTAATTTGTAATGCCAGTAGGAAACGGAGCAATATATTTAAGTTAAAGGAAAAGCAAATATGAGCCAAGGATTTTATCTTGCCAAACTGATTTTTTTTTAGATGACCAGGCGCTGGGGACTGAACCCAAGACCTTGTATGTGGGAAGCCGGTGCTCAACCACTGAGTCACATCGGCCTCCCTGAGTTGGCCTTTTCATTTGTTTTGTTCATTGTTTATTTATTTATTTATTTATTTTTAGGAGGAACCAGAAACTGAATCCAGGACCTCCCACGTGGAGGTGGAAGCTCAACTGCTTGAGCTACACCTGCTGCCACAAACTGACTTTTAAGTATTAAGACAGCAGACAAATGGTCATCAACATATAGGAACTCAAGGACTATTATAATGCCAGTGAGCACTTCTTAGGAATCCTCTAGAGAATGAACTTTAGACCATCAGAATGATGTTAACAAAGACTGGTGGTGAATATTAAGTACATATTTACACGAAGAATTAAGATTAAATAAGAGATGTAAGGCAGAGACTATCATATGCTATATGCTCTGATGCTGGAGATAAAGAACAACTGAGAAAAAAAAAACAAGTGTTCTAAATTTCAACTGGACGTATCAGTATGAACTCTTAAGGTGTATTATCTTTATACACACACACACAAACAAACACATACACATATTTTTCCTTAGCTCTGCCCACTGAAAAGCCCTAAATATAGTGACTAAACCAGTAGCAAGAGCCATTCTTAATTTTATTGTAATCTTCAAATATCTTTGTACAATAAAAGGAAACTAAGGTTTCTTAGAGAAATGGCTGGCTCCAGATCTGGGGCAGGGAGAGTACAAAATGAGCCTGCAACATGTAGTCATCTCAGATAGCGAAAAAGCTACTAAAGACTAGATATGGGTTAAAAGGATTCTGGGCCCAACCTGAAGAGACTGCTGATAGCCAAAGATGAAACAAGTTGACCATCAATGAGGATAACAACTGCAGTGGAGCAAAAGGAATCAAATATGTTTAAATTCATGAGTTCAAAATAATTCAGCCCTCTTTGTCCCACTAAAAAAACTAATTAGTCACCTGTTGAGGACACAAGGGAAATCAACTCTAAAACTGCTTTTCCTATATAAAAGCAGTCAGCTAAGTAGATGGGAAGTTTCCTTTTATAGAAGTATTCCAACAAAAACTGAAGAAGGAATGACAGAATTAGAATACCACCATTTTGTAAACCCTAATGAATTAAGGAACTAAGCATTGCCCAATAATGGCTGCTAATGATTTAAAAAGAAAGACAACCAGATGTTCTGGAACCCCTGATGAACAATACACCACCACCCACAAAGTCATCTTCCCCCCAAATAATTATATCTGTACATTATTAAATATCTACATCCAGCCACCATAAATATAACTTCTTCTGTTTTGTGGAAGTTGAAAAAAATGAAAGATAAAACTTACAAATCATCTAGTCTGTATATGTTGCTCGAACTGTTCAAACTGAAATGTCATCACCACTTAATTTTTAAATCATACTGAAGACCATGAAAAATGACTATCAATGACTATCCTGACACTGCTGGACATTCTGGTACATCAATGCCACTTCAAGATTAATGAGATTAGAAAAGGCTTTACAGTCATGGACAAACCTGCAACTATGAATTTGGATGAAAGAATCAATAATCTGAAGAAGTAGAACAGTCCAAGATCCTAAAGCTGGAAGAGATCTTATTGATAATGCTTTCCAATTTGTTTGACAAAAAAGGAATCTAAAGCTACAGAAGTGGGGCCGACTGTAGCCCAATTGGTAGGGCGCCGGTTTACCAGATGGGAGGCCCTGGGTTC
>PVKH010010262.1:0-18350 GCA_004027955.1 Chaetophractus vellerosus | reverse complement strand
CAAAGGAATCCAGAAGCCTGAACCCTGGAGACGTCGGCAGCCATCTTGCTCCAGGGCATGGACTCTGGTATGGGAAGAAATTTATGCTTTGTGGCCTGGTAACTGTAAGCTTCTACCCCAAATAAATACCCTTTATAAAGACCGACCAATCTTTGGTATATTTCAAAAGGCACGCCTGTGGCTGACCAAAACACAGCCAAAGAAAAAAAGACACTTTGCATACAGAGGAACAAACCAGCAAAAAATTATAATGACTTCATGTTAGAACTACATAAGCCAGAAGACAATGGAGTGACATCTTTAAAATATTGAAAGAAAAAAAAAAGTCAACCCGGATTTTGATGCCCTGTGAAAATATCTTTCAAAAAAATGAAGGTGAAATTTAGATTTTTTCAAACATAAGTTTCAAACAAAAGCTAAGAGAATTAATTGCCAGTAGTCCTGCCTGTAAGAAATATTAAAGGATAAAGGACGTTCTTTAGGCAGAAAGAATATTAACCCAGGTGAAAGTTTGGATTTACCAAAGACAACAACAAAAAATCAGAGTGCCAATAAAGTTAAAAATAATGGTAAATATAAGACACATTTTTAAACATTTTTATTTTTAATCACTCTCAGAAACAATTGATTAAAGCAAAAACAATAAAAATGTATCATAGAATTTATAACATATGTAATAATAAATTATAAGACAATAAAAGCACAAATTATAGGAGGGAGGAATTGAAGCATACTGTTGTAAGGTTCTTACGTGGTATGTGAAGTAATACAATATTATTTTTAAGTAGAACAATAGACTTGAAAAGTTAAAGATGAATATTGTCAACTTTAGGGAGGCCATTAAAATTTTTTAAGAAGGGGCTATGCTTGGTCAAAGAGGGAAACATTAAATACAATAGAGTCTTTACAGCTAAGAGATTTCAAAGTGAGTCAGGAGGTCATTCCATATGTTACACTTATGCACTTCTCAGGCGGAGCTCACTAATTACCACAGTAAACAAAACCTCAAGCAGGGGTGCTCCCAAAGGCTCTAGAGACATCGACACTATAGGCAAGGTATACAACCCCATGAAATCAGTACCCCATCAGTGGGCCTTACATTGTAATATATGGTAACCTAGTTCCCCAATGTAATTGTTAGACTCATTTATAATTTCCCTACACATGATTCTTCTACCCCTTTTATTTGAACTTAGAGTTATCACTATACCCACTAAATATATGTCACAGAGACTTAAATCTTAGGTCTGGTCATATGCTGCTTGAGCCCTGCATCTCAGTGGAGTTGCAGCCAACAGACTGCAGACCCGTTGAGGACAACTAACAAAACAATGACGATGGACACCCTCCATCCCCCAAATTAAAGAGTATCTATAACTGCAAGCAAAACAGTTCCCTCCATCTGCCCCATAAGATCTAAGCCCCCTCTCAACCTGAAGAAGAGCAGGCAACACCATCCCCAAATCCTCAAGACTGAGGAATGAACACATGGACCAAAGTAGACTACTTAATATTGTAGTAATGGAAGAACTTATAACATTGATATAAAGATAGTAGTTACCAGAGGTTCTGAGGGGAGGGACAGGGAAGAATAGGTGGAACATAGGGTGTTTTTAGAGCCTTGGAATTGTTCTGCATGATTTTGCAATGATGGATATAGGACATTATACATTTTGTCAAAACTTATAAAATTGTTTGGTGCAAAATGCAAACCATAATGTAAACTACAGACCTTGGTTAGCAGTAATGCTTCAATATTTGTTCATTAATTGTAACAAATGTACCACACTAATGTAAGATGTTATTAATAGGGGAAAATGTGAAAGGGGATGGGGGTGGGGTATATGAGAATTGCCTATACTTTCTATACAAATTTTCTGTAATCTAAAACTTCTTTAAAAATAAAGTTTATTACATGAAAAAAGGGGTATGATTAGTAAGCCAATTGTGAAGATAAAATTAAATAATAAAAATAATTTAAATGATTGCAGGAAAGGGGAAAAAGAAATAAAGTACAGTTGGAAAATAGAAAACAACTATAAAAGGTAGTAGATTTAAATCCCCTATATTAATAATTACCTTAAAATTGTTGAAACACACTAATTAAAAGGCAGAGATTGTCAGATTGGATAATGACAATTGTATGTTGCCTGCAAGAAACTACTTTGATATAAACACATAGATCTGTTAAAAGTGTAAGCATGGAAAAAGATATGCAATGTAAACATGAATCAAAAGAAAGCAAGAATGACCGTGTTAATATGAGACAAAATAAACTTTACCCAATGAATGTTATCAAGGATCAGGAGAAACATTACATATTGATAAACAGGTAAACTCATTAAAAAGTCATAACAATTTTAAACGTATATATGAAGCAGAGCAGATATTCAAAATGCTTGAAGAAAAACCTGATAGCAATAGACAAATCCATAATTATCACTGGAGATTTCAACACTCCACTCTTAGTAATTATTGAAACAAGTAGAGAGAATATAACTAAGAATATAAAGGATGTAAACACTATGAACAAATTTGATCAACATACTTCTAAATAATCCATGAAAAAAAGAAGAGGTCACAAGGGAAATTATAAAATATTTGGAATGGAATTAATATGAAAGCACAACATCAAAAAGCAGGGATGTACCTAAGCAGTGACTAAAGGGAAATTTATAGCATTATATTGTTATGTTAAAAGCAAGATGGTTTGTATAAATATTCCAAATTTTCATCTTCAGAAGTTAGAAAGAAAAGCATTTAAACCCAAAGCATGCAGAATGAAGCCTAGTCAGACACAAAATGAAAAAACAGAAGAGTTTGTAAGAAGCAAAGAGAATATAAAAGAATGTTAATGGAAGATCTAAAAAGAGAAAGACTAAAGGGAAGCACTAATATTTGAAGAAATAATAACTGAAAAAATTCCAGAATAGATGAAAGACAGTAATCCACAGAATCAAGAAGTCCAAAGTATCCCAAGCCAGGATAAATAAAAAGAAATCTAAATCTAGACATGTAATAGTGAAACTGTAAAATCCCAAATCCAAAGCATTTTTCACTTTTGTTACAGCAGCCATAGAACACTAATACATACTTAATACTATTTAGGAATAAAAGGAAACTTTCTCAATCTAATTAAATGGATATTTTTAAAAATCATAGACCAAACACTGTTTTCAATGGTGATACACTGGAATATTTTCCTTTGAGATCAAAAACAAAGCTACCATGATTGCTGGTACCAGTTACATGCAGTGTTATTCTCAGAGCCCTATCCAGTAAAGTTAGGCAAGAAAAACAAATCAGAGTAAGATTTTTAACTCCTGGAGGAATAATGAGAGGAAAGGTGGGTGATATATAATACCAAAAGGAAAGTAAGAAGAAGTTTTGGTGAAAAGATTAAATTTGGGCATGTCAAACTTAAGGAATGAGTAACATAGTCCACATAGAAATATTTTAATGGCTATTGGAAATGGACAGTTGGAGTTTAGACAATAGAAGGCAGGAGATGTTTTCATATATGGATTAGTCTAAGATGTTTGAAGCTGAAGCTATAGATAAGCTCTCATGATGAAATCTTAAATAGTAGAGAGTTGGGGACTGAGTCAGGAACATCTATGTTTAGTAAGTGGAAGAAAAGAGGAGGCAGGAAAGGAATCTGGGACAAGAGGATTAGAAACATGAAAAACCACTAGATAATGGCTTTCCAGAAGAGGTGTTGTTAATAGATCGAGTTGCTATAAATTAGTAAAGAATGAAGGCAAGGAAATAGCCTGTAAAGTTTGTGGTTAGGAGATCAGTGATAACATCAGGAATGCTTTTTCAGTGAAGTGGAAGCAGAGGCCAAATCTTCAGGGCCCTAGGTGTGTGTATGGAAGTCCATTCACAAACATTTTGAAAATGAGAGAAAAAGAAATCAGAATATAGACAGAGGAAACAAAATGTCATTTATCAGGACATTGGTTTAAATTTATCTTCAAAGGTGGAAGGGGCCTTTGAAATTCTTTAGTTCAGGCTGGTCACCTGACTGCCGGGATGGGTAAATATGGTCCCCAGTTTGCACCACACCAACAGATATTTGTTGTTGTTGTTGTTTTGGGCCAATAAAGTGCTTAAAATTAAATTAGTTGTGAACATTTAGAAATAAGAAGTTCTTACATAAAAGTTCCTGATTTCTAGCTTGCCTTGAACATTTTGGAAACTTGGCAACATGGCCCATATTCCTGCATACCAGTAATCAGCTGGCATCGAGTAGCAGCAGCCCCGTTGGAAGGGCATGCACTCTTCACTTAACCACAGTTCCTGCTCTGCCTGGATCTGTCCATTACACTAACCTTCTGGATCCTTGTAGGTATTTAAGTTGGAAGTCAATAATTAGCCCCCCCACCTCCATTTTACAGAAGAAGGAACTAAAGTCCAAATGGAAGAATGACTTGCCCAAAACGTAACATATCTGGTCCTGGAAGAATCCATTTCAAAGCCCATTTTTCCTGATATTTAATTCAGTTGGCCATCTACCCTGTTAACTTATTTTCCTCTTGGGGACTGGCCCATGGAATTTTCTAGTATTGCCAGATGGCACCTATATAATTCTTTTGGCTCTGCCCCTGGTCAGGTTCTCAGTGCTTTTCATGTGGACCAGATGGTGACCAAAGCTATCCTCCGGACAAGAAGGAAACACTACTGGCCACCAATTCCAAGATTACTCTTTTCAGAACTTTGGCATAATGCTAGGCCCATAAATTCCCCATAAGGTTTCTTTTATAGAGATTTTTGAGGCCTAAGTGGAATGGTGTTAAACAATGACTATCATACGTAGCCTCCCAAAGTAGAAAATTAACTTCAGTTCTCTGAAATGAATACCAGAGCATGCTTTCCACACGCCCCCTGTCCTTCTCTACCCCCTAGTTCTATAGTTGGTCTGTCAAGAGAATTGAATATTGTGTTTGGATTTACATATGCTCTGCCTTGGGAAGAGAACTAAAAGATATTATGAAAATTCACTAGACTTTCAAAAGTATTCCTCTGAAATTTAGGAGAGGCCATATTGTTGTAAAAGAAAAAAAATTGCAGCATTGTTAGCAAGAGCATAAACTAGTCTCTAACATACTCACTTGGAAAGGAGTTTCTTAAAGCCTGAGGTAAATAATGCACTTGTTCCTTTTTCTCTCCCAGCTAAAAGACAGATCAGTTCATGACGTTTCACTATTGGATTTAAGGTTGACAGTGTCGTTCTGCTCAATGTTAAAGATGTAAAGACTGTAGATATTTGGGATTCTGCTATTTCAAAGAAACTTGACTTTTAAGATAAATTGGATTTTAGAGTATACCAACCTGACCAATTCTTTCCTGCTCTTAACTCTTATATAATACCTTGCCAAATGCAGCCTGTAATAGCCAGTACATACTAATGGTATGATTTTTTTCCCACCCTCTTCCTCTAGAGCTTCTGGCTTAGTCGGCTATAGTCTCTCAAGTTGTCATTGATAACAGTTTTACAACCTATTTTCCCACTGCATAACTTGGATCATCGTATTTTAGCCTGGGACATCAGATTCTTTGCTGACTTATGCCATGCCACATCGTTAAAGTTTTATGACAGCTGTGCCCCACTGCCAGTACTATTTTCTCTATTAGTCAGCTTGTGCTAAGTTATGGTGCAGTACTAAACAAGCTCTGGAATCTCAGTGGCTTAATAAATAAAGGTTAGTTTCTTTCTCAAGTCTCTGTTCAATGCAGTTGAGTTTGCTCTCCTTTACTTGTGAAGCTATTATCTTCAAAACATGGCCTCTGTGGCTGTCTCCAAGGATGATCATGTTTTGGATTTTATGAAGTAGGCACAAAAGTGGTACATGGCTTCCCTCCAACATACCATTAGCCAAAACCCAGTCACCTGTACTTAACTCAACTTGAAGAAAGAATGGAAGTTTTAGTCCTTCTTTATTCTGAGAAAAAGGAAATAGGATTGGTAAACATCTACCCAGTCTTGCCACGATATGGATCTGAATGTAACATTACTTTAAACTGTGAGTTGTACTTTTTAATTTTTTTGTAATAAGTACCTTCTGACAAAAGGGTGTGGCATAGACTTTGCAGCTCTATGATTCATTCAATTCTACAATTTGAAAAAGAACATTAGGTACCTTCTAAACAGACAAATAAAAGTCTTTAAATATCTATATGAACTTGTTAGAAAATCTGAATGTTTGTTCAGGAATGAATCAACATGTATAAATGTGTCTGAGTATGTCAGCATGATAACATAACAAGTTAGACTCTTTTTCTATTCCAAAATTATTTCCAGTCAGTGAACTAAACTTCAAACCAATAATTTTTTTCACAATAATTTTATAATTTAAAAATAACCTTAACCAGTTAACTAAGAAATAAATAAGATAACATGCTCAATTGCCCAAGGCTGAAATATAGGTTTTTAAAAGTATGTCAGTTTCGGGAAGTGGATGTGGCTCAATACCTTGGGCGCCCCTCTACCACATAGGAGGTCCCGGGTTTGGGTCCCCGTGCCTCCTAAAGGAAGACGACCAGACACCACCTCCTACCGCAAGGAGCTTAGATGCTACCTCCTGCTGCTGTCCGTGGGGAGAGGATGTGGCTCAGGCCATTGGGCTCCCCGCTCATGTGGGAGGTCCTGGGTTTGGTTCCCAGTGCATCCTGGAGCAAACAATAAGCAGACAGATGAGAGAACCATCTGGGGGAAGAGGGAATAAATAAAGAAAAAATAAAAGTAAATAAAATAAATCTTTTTAAAAAAAGTATGGCAGTTTTGACTTCCTAGAGCCTCGGGTTTTGAGCAAAAAATCAAAGGTTGCTCATTTTTTTTCTGTTGGATTTATAATATCAAATATTGAGACTCATGTATTAAATGTTTTAACTGAAAATTTAAATTTAAAATAGGACTTATAAACATAGAAGTTCTTCATTGCATATGATATCTTTATCATATGCAATGAAGAAAAACATCTTTTGGTGCATTATGTGTGTATGTGTGCATGTGTATGTGTGTTTGTGAACCTTAAATATTTTAAAGTAATGTGTGTTTACTTAGTGATGATTAAGTATTTTTGATGGCATGTACAATTAAGGGTCAAGAATGTTGTATTTTAATCCAAGAAAAGATTCTTTTTTTCCACTAGAATTTTCTGTGGCTGTAATTTTCTTATATTTTCTGTTCTTTCTTTATTAAAAAAAATCTGAAACGATAATGGAGGATACTTATGCTGTGTTTTTATAATTATACTTGAAGTCTCTTTTTAAATAAATGTACTGCTGCTTTTATGAATAGGCTCTTATAAATGGGCCATTTTGTGATCTTGACAATAGATCTATAGAACTGGTTACACTTAAAATTTTGGGAGTAAATTTTTAAATTATGACATTTTATCCGCTTCTCTAATAAAGATTAATTTTAATTTTATGCAGTATATGTAATTGATACTAATTGAGTTGCATTACTTCATCCTATTACACTAAATGAAATGATAATTGTATTTATCTGAAGACATTTAAAAGTTGAGCTTTAACACAAAATTGTCTGAATTAAAAATAATGGGGTTGGTAAAAAAAATACCAATAGGTATTATTTTATAATATGCTTGTATAAGATTTACATTTCTTTAAAAAATATGTTACTAAAGCTTTAAATAATGGAATTGAAATATATGCTTTGGTATGACAATGCACAGAACAATATATTAAAGTTGATAAAGTATTATATATGACAGAGGCAAGACACTGGTAGCTTTGAAAAGAGGACAAAATAAATTGAAAAACTTTAATATCAGGACAAAACATGACTCAATAAAGTTAGAGTTGGGTTGCTACATCTAAACTTATGTTCTGAGGACCTATGTGCACAACTTGGTCCAAAACCAGACTCATATGCAATTGAAGTGTGAATTTGAAGTTGTGAAAGAGATGGAATTATTATATTCCCATTACTATTTTTAAAAATGGTCTTACCACAATTAATTGTAGCCTCAAAAGCATCATGCTGCAAAGAGTCCAGAATATCTTTTGATTAGCTGAAATTGTGGCCTTGGTGGCCATAGACTGATATGGTCATTCTGTTCCCTTTGGCTGGGTGAGTAAATATGTAACTCTGGGATGAAGAAGTGGATATAATTGCCTTGGAAGATAAGAAAAAATGAAACTGTTGATTACCTGAATTAACTGAAAAATTATCAAAGAATCACTGAAGTCTTGTACAAGAGCTTCAGAGACCATCTCGCCCACCTGCAATGACTTTGTTGCATGATTCAATGTTCCACACATAAACCTCATTTGCGAATTGAATTCTCTTATTAAAAAGTTAAAGTATCTGGTTTTCTCAGACACTTCAAACATCTAGCAAATCTAGCAAGCAATGGCTTCCAAATTCTTAATCTATTCTTGCAATTCTAATAAATCATACTCATTGCTTTTGAGATTTTCATTGTAAGTTTTACTTATATAGGTATGCTACATGTTGCATTGCTTTATGTATGCTTCATATTTTAGGATGTATGATATACTTAGAGAACATCATTTATTACTACCTACTAGCTAAATGATGCCACTAAGTAGAAACTGAAGTCCACAATGAGACCAAGCTATAAATTGCAGGTGTTGAACATAAAATGAGGAATTTCTCTGAGTCAATCCAGAACAAATAATTTCCCTACATCGTTAAACAACCACATATAAATGATGGCCCACTGAATTCAGTATTGAATCTTATTATAACCTAAGAGTTTTATGGTTTGGGGGATATTTGTAAAGTTTATTTAAAAATTATAGCTCATTGGGTAATTGGATCATTAACATTGGTGGGGAGTGTTAACTAATAACTAGAATGATGGTCAATGAAGCATATGAGAAAATGGATTATCTTGTAAAAGCTTGTGTGCTAATGCTGCTGTACAGGTGGGGGAGTGCAGAATTCCATCGACTCGGATCAGGCAGGATGGAGATTAATTTTAATCTATAGGAGCTCGAATGACTGGGTGTTGTTATCTAAACAGTCAACAAAAAGTCATAAATATGTTATGCTAGCTTTCTGAGAATCAGTTTCCTCAACTTTAAAAAGGGGGATAATAACAGGAAGTCGTTTATAAGGGTATTTAAAGGCCAAAGTGAAATCATCTATATATAGTGCCGCAGTACATTAGCACATGTAAGTGTCCTATCCTGCTGCTGCTGATAACAACAGTGGTGGCTTTTGATGGTAGTGCTGTTGTTGAGAAATACGTGAGGCAAGTTAAGCAAACATTTTTCTTTTGCTGCAGAAAAGCATGATAGGATGGGCTGTATGTAGAGGTGACTTCCTCCCTCTGCTTCTGTCAGAGAACTTGTCCACTTTTGTCTTCCTCCACCCTTACCCCAACTCTCTTACTGTTTCTACATTTTTATGACAATCTAAGACTATTCAAAATACTTTGGACTGGATCCTTTCGTCCTTGATCTAACCAACACTACCCTCCCCTTTCTCTTTTCGGCTCCTGCCCATTTCGGTGATAATTCTGCTGAGTGACATTTAGTTAAGACTTTGTCTCCTATTGGATCTTTGGTGAAGAGCATTAAGGATAATAGGAGCTTTTATTAGTCTTATAATTGACTGAGGACCAAGAATGACAACTACACAGCTGTAATATCTGTCTTCCTATTGCCCATCCTCTGTCTCTCTCTCTTTCTCAACTTTTGTTTTTCAAATCGGTGGGCCAATCATTTCCATTTTAAACATTTTTTTGTTGTTTCCTAATATGTCCTGACCAAGCATTTTATACTGGAAAATTTGCTTAAAAGGAAATTTCTTCAATAATTCCTATTACTACTGTTTCTCTCCTTTCTCTTCCCTCTCTCCTTTTTGCATTTTTTTCTTTTCATCTAGGACCACCTTGCTGCCCAACTCTAGGTGATATTCACACAGAATTCTATGTTAGTCATGTCCCCTGTGGGTGTGCACCTAAGTCATCATATTCTCAACCCAATTTTGTAGTCTTATGAAAACAATACTCGGAAGCACCATATGTTATTTTATTACCATGAAAAAATGTAAACTAGTCAGGAATATATAATGCAGAGATATTGGAGATAAATTAGCAGAGACAGTAACATAGAGATTAATATAATTTTATGAAGTGCATATATTTGATTACCTTCTGCTTCTAAAATGATGATAAGTCCACCTGACCCCATTTTTCTCAGCAAGGAAATAAAATTGGAGTCTTTCGCAATATTATCCTTCTTGATTTGTGGAACAAGTTAACCACTGTACCCTAACAGAGTCTCCTGTGTCATAGGCAAATTTATTGAAAGATCATCGATATGGTTGGAGACCCCACTCAGAAACCTTTTCCCCACATTGCTTACCATGCCCCTAATCCTGTGAATGATTGTATTAGAGAGAATAGCAACAGCTCATTTTAGGAGCTACAAATGGAGCCTTTGTACAAAGCTTTCACTGAGATGACTATGAAAATGACTCATATGCCCTTCAGCTTTGACACTTGCTTTATGTCAGTGACAGATTCAGATGGTTGATGTTATTTCCTTTCCAAATCATTTAGATGTTTTTTGTTTACAAGCTTGCTAAGATTGTGTGTTGCCTGCTCTTTTCAACTAAGGTCACAATATCTGAACTATTAGAGTAAGCATTTCAGAAAGTGGTTAAAGATATATCCCAGCCTGCCAGTTCTTTGTAAGAATCATCCAATTTTGGAAATTTTACTGGCATGCCAATTCTTGCATTCTCTACCCCACTGTCATAGTCAACTTTTTTTCACTATTTTTTAAGAGAATTCAAAGAATATTTGCCTGGTTTAAATACATTCTATAGTTTCCCTGTACCACACCCGATAATGAAACAAGATTTTTTTAAAAATTAAAGAAGTTGCAAAATCTGATCATTTATTTTTAGTTTATTTTAGGTTCATCATGATCTCTCTTAGATCTGGAGTGAATAAGTTTGTATCTGATTTGTGAATCCATAGCATAGCACAGTTTTGCATCCATAAGTACTTGTATACATGGGTATTTAAACATTAGTGCAATAAGCCAGTATTTCCTGAGCACCTACCATGTGGGCTCCTTTCCCTTTAACAAAACTACTCCTACGAACCATTCCTCCTGATACTGATGGAAACTGAGAGATCAAACAGCACAGTATCTGAACCCAGTGATTGCTCAATAAAAGATTATTTTATATTTTTGAATTATTTGAAATACTTTGGACAGAACTCACAAGAGTTGAATTAAGTTAAATGATCATGCTACCTCCTCATTTCTTTTCCCATCCCCTTTTCTTCCTCTTCACACTGGTTTTAGGGAGAGCATGGTAAGGGGAGAGTCAGACAGATGAAATAGAAATGGACAGCAAGACAAAGAGACAGAGGGGCATGTGACAGGGAAAATGACAGAGGACGCCAGAAAGCAAGGGGGGAAATGCTAAGGAAAAAAAAGGAACAAAGGAAGAAGCAGCTATGGGGCATTTAACACCTGATGGTCATTGTCCTCTTCTATGGAGTGGGAGTGCACTAACATTTAATGAGCATCTATTTCCTAGTGTTACTGGCTGTTCAAACATTTTTTTCCTCACCGCAGTCTATTGAAGTATTATCGTTCCCATTTCACATATGGGAGACCTGCAGCTCAGAAAGGGTGTGGGACCTGCATGAGGCCCTATGTGTGCACAGTCAATAGTTGCCATGAAGTCTGTGACTCTAAAGACTGCGTTTTCCACTACATCTATGCCACCTTCTTAGAAAATTAGAAGGGTGTCAGTAAGGCTGTAAATGATTGGTCTATTTATAAGAAGTTTCATAGCAACCAAACTATCTAAATAACTGTGAAATTTAATTCACAATGCAAGAGTAATTACCTTCAATAGCCTCCTGTTTCATCACATAAATACTAATTATGTCACAAGGACCTTAGAACTGCTTATGTGGCCAAGGGAATGCTTGACACATGGGCACTCTTTAGTTTGCTGTGTGTAGGTCCTGAGCCACGCAGTGCAGGCCAGTGGGGCATGACCTAGGGCCTCTGACCACCCCCACGCCCCCTGCCGTGGGGGTTTTCGCCTGTTCACCACAGTATGAATTTGATCATTAGCTCTAAGAGCCATGATTTGGGAAATGCTGAGGAACACTTCTTTAAACACTGATTCCATCACACCTAACTTTCTGAAATAAGGTAAATATGAAATTCTGCGGACTCTTGGCATAGCCAAATCTGACAAACACACTGGGGATTAGCTGAGAGGATGAAGGCAGGCTGCCAGGTGCCTGTACATTGAGGCAAACACTGCACTTCATTCCACACGACTGGTGAAGTGTAGCCCTGAGCAAGGTGTGTGTGTAAATAATAGAAACTCTTCACAGTTTCCTCAGTAAAACTGTTTTTGGGACTTCTTTTTTAAGATTGAGATAGGAAGGGAAGATAGGGATAAAGGTACGTGGCGGGATGGAGAATAACGACAACCATTGTCTACTTCATCATTTTCTCTGAGTCCCTTCTTAATTGAAGGCAACCCTTTAAAATATATTTTCTTCATAAAACTCATGCTACCTTAAGTAAAGGTTTAATCCAATGCCATCTTATAATGATCCTCTGATGGGCCCCAGAAGTTACCATTTGTTTGATATTTTTCCTAAAGCTAGTCTATGATCACCTTGCTTTTGAATGGCCAGGTTAAATCATTCAGTATTAAATCTTATTCTTAATAAGAAGCCATAAAATCCATCCAGGTGCACTGTCGTCAAAAGTGGTAAATCTATCAGTTATGTCTGGCTACAGAGCTGCTCATTGCTTTATTCCAGTTAAAACCATAACACACATTTCATGTAAATCCTCTAAAAGGTGACTGGTCCCTCTTCCGTTGTGTGTCTTATAAAAAAAAAATCTGTGATCTTCTGGTCTAATACATTCAATGAAATTAGTGATTAGAAAAAAGGAAAGAAATGAACAAGTTCAGAAGTTTCCCATATTTATGCATTCTCATATGATGGCCAGCAGTAATTTGGGTTCTGATGGATACACTTTGGTTAACATAAATTCTTGTATTTTTCTTCTCAGGGGAAATTCTTACCTGCCTAAAAACTTGTTATATATTTCAGGTTCTAGGTCATAAACTTAAACGTAGTACTACCCCCACCCCCCAAAAAGTCTTAGAAATGTTCACAGATTGCTGTTATTAGAGCCACATTTGTTAAGAGGATCTGTTTGCAAATATTTACAGTCTCAGAATTCCCAGTCACAAAATTCAAGAGTTTGGTTTACTGTGAGAAGATAAGATGTGTCATCTGCTCCTTACCAGTATCTTAAGGACTGAATATCTGCTCTGCATTTCTAAAGTCTAATCCTTTTCCCAGTGAGAGGTTTAATGGCCTGCTGTGTTTAAATAAAACACAGTTCCCTCCTCTATAATTTTCTCTGATTAATTCCAGGAGGTTGGTGTCCCTCCTTAAAAAATACAAACATTTTACCACTAAACCAAAAATCAGTTCTATTAAGGCTGGAAAGCAGCAAGCTATTGCTTCAGGTACAGTTGTCTCAGAAGGGGCTCTCTCTAAGGAGTGCAAAGTAGCACAGCCTGAAGACACTCCTACTGAGACTAAAAATGATGAGACCTTCCCTTCCTCAGTGATATATTCTGAACCATGTTTTATATCACATGGAATTAAGTGCTTATTTCGTCACAAAAGGGTTATTTTTCATTGGGATTTACTTTATGGCATTTGTCCCCTGTGTGTACATTTCTGATGTGGCAAGCTTGGGCTGTTCATCTAAATTAGTCTGTGCTTACAGGAATGCTATAGAGAATGTGAAAGCATTTCTGGAATTCTTTAGAATGTTCTGGCTATTTGCAAGAACTTTCCTGCTTCCAGCTTATTTGTATTTGGCTTGACAGGAGCTGACTTTCCCTGAGTTAATATAGTGTAACAAAGAGATTTACATTTCACATTTTTCTTTAATGTTAGAAAAACCAGTATGTTAGCCACATTTAATAACAGGTGGCATTTGCTCAGCACTTATTTATGCTATGCATGATCGATCTAATCCTCATAAAAACTCTTATTAATAAGTGCCGATGTGATCATTTTACAGATGAGGAATTTGAGGCCTTAAGAAATTAAGTAATTGTCCCAGATGGCACAACTAATAAATTTTGGAAGAGTCAATGTTCAGGACTATCTTCTACCAGAGTTCGAGCCCCCAGATTTTCAAGTTTTATAAATGTTTGGTATGTTAGGGAATGCTGCAATAAGCTTATTATCCATGAACACAGTAGCTCTTTTTGTCTTTCTGTCTGTTCTCTGTTAGTGGGGGCACATATCTGACTCTGAATTAGATTCCTGGGGCTGCTGTAACAAAGTACCACAAACTAGGGTAGTGTTTTGGTCAGCCACAGGAGTGCCTTTTGAAATATACCGAAGCTTGGTCAGTCTTTATAAAGGGTATTTATTTGGGGTAGAAGCTTACAGTTACCAGGCCACAAAGCATAAATTTCTTCCCATACCAAAGTCCACGTGTTGGAGCAAGATGGCTGCCGACGTCTCCAGGGTTCAGGCTTCTGGATTCCTTTGTTCCCGGGGCTGCGTTTCTCTCCGGGCTTAGCTTCTGTTTTCTCCATGAGTTCAGCTGTAGATCATGAGGCTTTCTATGCTTTGCGTCTCTCCACAAGGCCAGCTGTAGACTATCGGGCAAACGGCTCACTCCAGCATCAGAACTGCTTTTCAAATCTCCTTCTCCAAAAATCTCTTCTCTCAATCTGCTTTTCTCAATCTGCTTTTTCTGCTGCCTCTTGTCTAGCCTTTTATACTTGAGACCACGCCCACTGAGGGGTGGGGCTCAACGTCTCACTGACGTGGCAGTTAACGCCTTACTCATAACTTAATCATGCCCAGATGAACAGATTAGTTTACAAGAATAATCCAATCTGTATTTTTGGAATTCATGATTAAATAAAACTCTGAAACCATTACAGGTAGCTAGAACAACAGAAATTTATTGTCTCACCATGCTGGAGGCTAGAAGTTTGAGATCAAGGTGTGTGCAGAATCCTGCTACCTCTGAAAGCTGCAGGGGGAGAATGCTTCCTTGCACCCCAGCTTCTGGTGGCTTCCAGCTGCATCACTCCAATCTCTGCCTCCACCACCACAAGGCCTCCTTTCCTCTGTGCTTCACTTCCTCTCCTCTTACAAGTACAATAAGCATTGGCTTTAAGGTCCATCCTAATCTAGTACGACCTCATCTTAACTAATTACTTCTGCAAAGATTTACAAATAGAATCACATTCTGAGGTTCTGAGTGGACATGAGTTTTTGGAAGACACTATTCAAGCCACTATATACTATATTCACATAAATTAACCTAGTATTTTCCCCAATGGGATGCTGCCCCCTCCCCACCATCATTCTTTGATATCCAGTTCAGCTAACACCCCTATGATGATACTTCTCCTAAATTTCCAAGGTAGAGTCAGTGTCTCTCTCCTCTCTGCTCTCAGGACACTTGCTCCTAATTCTAATATAGTGGTTGTCAATTTATTGCCTAACTATTAGCTTTCAAGTCCTCTTCTCCTCATTAGGTTCTAATCAGCTTGAAGCAGGGCATTATCTGCCTGAGGCAGTATGAAGCACAGGTGTGAATCCATTAGATAGAGAACTAGTAGGGGGCCCAGGAAATGGGAGGGATGAGAATGGAATACTGTCATCTAATAAGTTGTTACTAATGGCACCTCAGTTTTATTATCCAGAAAAATACTAGATTTGTAATCTATATTCTATGATAGAGGAACGACTGTGTAATTAACATGACCCAGGTTTGGAAGGACCTGAAGCTTACATAACTTTGGAATACCCTCCAAAAAAAAAGGTCAAAATTACACATGCAAAATTATATACAAAATAAATATTTACTACTAACTTGAAATCATAAGTTACAAATTTATAAAGGCTGAGAAATAGCACAAACAATATAAAATCTAGAAAAATGACATAAGGTTTTTATTAATACACTGCCTTCTATTAATATACAACAATGTGTTTTTATTAATACATTTTTTGACTATCTTTTTCCCTACATTTTTTGCCACATATTTTTGGTCGCCTCTGCAGAAAACAAAAAATTTTGGAGTATTTCCATAGAAAAAATGGAAAGATAATTCAGTCTTTCCTCCAGCACGGTTGACTAACTTTTTTTTTTTTTTAATTACTAATAGTACAGGAAAATTTCTTTTAGCTTCATAATTTGTTACAGGTAACAAAGTTTAGGGTTGCTGTCAAATTTGAGAAGACCTCTACGAAGTTTCTTTCCTATATGAACGGTATGATTTGGAAGAATCTTCCATAGACTAGCTGTACCCTTCATGTTATGACACCATGTTAGGTGGCAAAGTGGGCAGTTAAAATATCTTCCTTTTATAATTATTTCTAAAGGAACCATTGGATAAAAGACATATTACAGTATCTGTCTTTGAATAAGATTCCTCTTACTAGAAGCTCTGCCCCAGGTTTCCTTGAAAATGCAGTGGGAAGGGCCAAGAGAATGTGGAAGGTGGCATGGCCATTGTCTTTAGTAACCAGGAGATCTTTATGGTCTTAAAAGACCGACGTTTCATGGTACCACTGGAACTTAAAAGTGCAGCTTTCAAGTTGAGAAGGAGGAACTAGGTGTTGGGGAAAAAATGGAAGAATAGGGTAGAGAATATATATTTGAAGCTTTTATAAATTAAGCACAGTAAGATAATAAGAAGGAACACCAGAAGATTGAATAAAACTTTGGAGGGAAGGGGCTATTTGCAATTTTAAGAAAGAGGAGCACTTTATCTTAATGTGACTTGAAGGCAGATTTGGAAATTTGTCTAACCAATTCTCTATTGTCTCTGGCAGAGATGCATGGTTTGTGGAAGAGTGTAACTCAACATCAATCACCAATATGTAGAAAAACCTCCCCTAATAATTCTTTGTGCACCTGCCATTCATAAGTTTAGGTAAATCAATGTTTTAAGTTATCCAGCTTGTACCATCTTTCAGAAAATTAAAAATACTATCAATTAATTTATCACTTCATGTTTAAAGGTACTTTACATCCACCATCTCATTTGAGCATCATAGTTATTAAATTATTTATAAATAAATAAGCTATTTATAACTTATAAGAAATAGATGAGATTCTAAGATACTCAGGGGAATATTCAGAAGAGAAGACAGATATCAATTCTGGGAACTGCAAGAAGGAAATGACATTGAAATTACTTGTCAGCATGGAGCTAAGGGACAAGGGGGATATTTAGTGGGAAATTAAGTAGTTTCCCTGTGGAATACAATGTATTCCCCTCCCCCCTCAGTCCCCCTTACAAAATGTTCAGAAAAACAAGATTTCTCATTCCAATTTTTTTGTGTGTTTTTTGTTTTTGTATTTTGACCTATCGGGGCCAGGGATTGAACTCTAGACCTCTTATGTGGGAAGCTGGCGCTCAACCACTGAGCCACATCTGCTCCCCATTCCAATGTTTTTGTATCAGAGGATTCTCTAGGGGAATGATGATCACAGTTTAGTGTGAATAAAATTGGGTGGTGAGCAAAAATGCAGATTTAAATGCAGTAGAAGCTGAATGGAATGGGGACGCAATGGTGGGTTGAATTCTGCACCCATTTGGATATGTTGGAGCCAAAAGATAGGACAGAACTGATATCCAGATTCCAGAGGAGGAATTTGAGGCTTAGCAAAATTAAAGGAATTGCCTTAGGTTGCTAATTAGGGCTTGAACCTTTGTCTTCAGACCTTTGCTTTCTGTAACTGTACCCGAGAAAGCTAGCACATCCATATGGTTGAGTGTGGAATTTTAGAGCCAGCCTTCTTAGGTTTGAATCCAAGCCTTTCCACTTATTAGTTGAGTAATCTTGGGCAATTATTTTATCTTTCCATGCCTCAGTTTCTTCATTGGAAAACAGGGATAATTTGTGCAGGACTAAAAGAGTTACTATTGAGAGAGCACTTAAAGCAGGGCATGTAATAAGTACCAGATAACCAATAGAAATCATTAAGAAACTCCTCTCTCACAGCCCTCAGCGTGGAAAATGGTACTTTATTTATTGGTTTTCCCCAAGTGTGTATTGCAGTTCATTGCCTCTTTCCTAGCTACATCCTCATGGTGGGTATATATGTATGGGGTATCCATATACCTGCTGTGTCTTCCCAGCTCTGACCTTGCTGAGTGGTCTCCTTCTTCTCTTCTGGCTCCAGGAGAAGGAGTACAGCCCACACAGGGGTGGGCAGTAGCTGTCTTCAGTGCAAATCTAGACAGTGGTTGTATTAGTCAGCCAAAGAGGTGCTGATACAAAATACCA
>PVKH010010261.1:0-18353 GCA_004027955.1 Chaetophractus vellerosus | reverse complement strand
TGCTGCAGCGACGCGCCGAGAGTGGTCACTGCGCAGGCGCGGCTTTCCCCGCTTGTGGGCGGTCTCTGCGTCCGTTCACGGCTGGCTTTCAGTTCGCCGGTGGCTGGCTGCGCTCCACCGCGGGCGACCTGCCCTGCCCGTGGCGGCTCTTGCCATGTCCGTGGCAGCTTCTTGCCCTGCCCACAGCGGCTCCGGCCCGCCATGGTGGCTTGCCATTCTCAAGGGGGTCTGCCCGCTAGGAGAGGTCCCCGGGAATCGAACCCAGGGTCTCCCATGTGTTATGCCGGCGCCCTATCCACTGGGCTATCGAGCCGGCCCCCCTATTTCACTTTTGTCTTTAGTAATAAGGTGTCCAGTTCAATAGAACATGGTCCTTACTTCCAAGGTCTGACCTTTTTGAAGAGCATTAAATAATCTAATAAATGCACAAGTTCCAGGCACATATTTGGTAGTTTATAAGGACCTAGTTTATGAAGAATAGAAGTAGACTTTGAATCAGTATCTTATCAATACTTGTTACCTTACAGTTTCACTGTTTTCACTGTACAGTGCTACTTTTCAAATGCTTCCTAAGGGAAAGTAAAGATTAATTTTCTTGACTGGATGTCTCTAAGTCATTCAAAATAGTCTCTGATTGTCCCTCCAATTTAGTGATGGGCTTTCCAGAGCACTCAGTGAGATCTATACCACTACCAAACATCATTATGATTAGACACTTTAAAGGCACTGCCAATTTTTTTACATATTGAGTGTAGCAGTTTGGTATTGTTTATGAATTCCAAAAATAGATATTGGATTATGTTTGTGAACTGATCTGGGCATAGTAGATTGTATTGGATTCAGAGGTTTCATTTTTACTTGATTAAATAATGATTAAGATTTTGATTCAGCCAGGTCAGTAGGATGTTTAAAACCTCATATTTAAAGAGATGGTCTGAAATATATATGACTATAACTTAGTGAAAGGTTAGAAAATTCCCACAGCATTCCAATAGTGTGTTAATTTAGAAAATGAATAGATATGAAGAGAATTTGTAGAAATGGATAAGTACTGGAGGGGATGGAGGCAGTGAAATTAGAAATATATTGGAAAGAGCACCGTACTTATGAATCTGGAATCCTGCATCCTATACCTAACTAACTGTTAATGAAATGCTTCATGAAAATAATTTTATTATTTTTCTAACTTTAGATTATTGGTCTAGATGATATCCACATTCCTTTTTAGTTCTAAATGTTCCATGATTCAGAGGAGAAATTCTCTATGCATTGTCAGCTACTTGAGAATTACAATGGAGTTCTGGGGTATAATGAATAAAGTTTTCACATTATTTATTCTAAAATAGCCTCTAACAATTCCTATTCAGTAGTCCTTCTTACTTTCACCCATATCTCTTTTCTTAAACCTCTCAGAGAAAGGGGAGTCCAAGTGAAAAAATCATCTTCTAGGCTAGTAAAGTGTTCCTCAAGTAACATATATAGTTTTGACTTTGACTTCCTGGATATTTCTTTGTATAACTAAACCTAGAATTTAGCCTCCCTCTATTTGTCATAAGTGCAGGTTATTCTGCTGCTCTTAATTCTAAATTATCAGTGCGTTTGCTATCTATTCCTTGGGATTCATTTATTAAGAGGCCGAGTTGTGAACATCTGTCCATGTTCCAACTAACAAATCATTCCAAGTAACATTTCCAACCCAAAGTTCAATGGATGAGGCAAGACCATGATTTATATTTGAGGGTTTTTATGTTGTTTTTGCAACAATAGCCATTCTCTTACTGTACTCTCAACAACTGCCTGTATTGCATTAATCAGACCTTAATTAACAAGGAAGAAAGGTGATAATTTACATTTATTTCAAATTGACACATTGTACTTTATTTAGCAAATGAGACCTGTCAGGCACTGCCAGTGATGCTTAGATTGAAGACAGAGTGTCGAAAATATGTCTTCCACCTGCCTGCACCTTTGTAGGAGGGAGCTTTCAGTGTGTTTACACAAGGATCATTAGACGTACCTCATGCTAAGCTTTCATGAATCTTTGAATAAGAAATACTTAGAGGTCATCAGGTATGAAATATTTTATAATGACACTCTGCCATAAGGCATGGAAAACTGTGATTCAGTCTCCAAAGTAAACTCAAGGATGATAAAGGAAAAAGTACCACACAGGCCTCAAAATAAAAAAAAAATCACATAGTTTTCCAGGGAATAAATGGTGGTGTTTTATGATGAAATCTTGTATTTTGCTTTTTAACTGTATCACTCAACTAATCAAGGAATATGTATTGTCTAATATGTGATCTATGGTATGCCACTATACTTACACACATATGCATATATAAATTTATGTGCATATATATAATAGATGTAGATGTATATGAAAAATATTAATGTTTGCAAACAACATGGGTAATTTTAAGAAGTTTGCCACAAATTACACATTTTTTGAAATTTATAAGTTCTTTAATTCTCCTTCATTTTTACTTTACCTTTTATTAACAGAAATCATTAGAAAAGCTTGAACTTTTTAACCACTCAGATCATGGTTTGAACACTGTCTCTCTTTCCTTTTTCCTAACCCATAAACTCAAGGATGTTACCTGATCTATTTTGGTCAAGTTTTTAAAGTTTTATTTTGTTAATCTAGAGATGAAAAATATAATAATGTCTACCTAATTTTATTATTTTTTGGGGAAAGTAGATAAGATGCACAAAGTCCCCAGAAAATTATATTTGTTTAGACTTTACTAATCTCATCCCCCTTATGTTAATTTTATATAAAGTGCCCAACTTCTAGTTCAAATTACTGAAGTTTCCATCTATTAAGCTATCAATTTGAGCAAACCACTTAACTACTGTGAAACTCAGTTGCCTTATTTAAAAATATAAGTGCTTTGTTGCAATAGTACCTGCCATTCTATGAAAGCAAGCTAGGAGCCTTTAGAGGAGAGGGCACCCTCTTGTCTGATATATGCTCTTGATACAGGTATAAACCTAAATGTAGAAAGAAATGGCATCATGAAGCACGGAACGATCCATGATACCAAATGTGCATAGTCTCACAACGCTGCACTGAAGTTTTGGTATGGGTTGAAGTGAAAAGGTGGAAGATGTTTCCTCTTGCCCAACATCTGTGTAATTGGGATATTGAGTTTTCTTTTCAAAGGTGTGTCAAGGAAAGCCTATTATTTGCATTTTGGAGCAGCAAAATTCTGCTTTAAGGTGAGTCAAGGGGAATTAAAATAATCTAGTCCACTTTTCATATGGATTGATTTATGGCCAGACTTACATTATTGTGATGGCCAGTTCTATGATTCATTGACAAAGCTGGGAATAGAACTAGCATCTCATCCACTTCCATAGCTTCAACTCTTGCTTCACAGGTAATGATTTTCAGCTCTCAGAAATTAGCTCTAAACTTTATCGCAAATACCAGATTCTCTTTCTCAAATGCTTGCTGAAATCTCTACACAGAGTTTACACCAATATTTTAAGCATAATATATTGAAAATGCTGTCAATGCACCAACCCCAGTTCTCTATCTTTGTGTCACATTCTTCTGATCATAAAAAATCAAAATTTTTGTCCTTTCACTCCATCCATTTCCAAACAGCTGAACAAATACAGTGTCTGTTCTGGAGTGTTGCCTGCAGGCCTTTCTTTTACAACTGCCATCTAGACCATTGCTGTTGTTTGCAAAGTAGGATTGTTGCTTCTGGTCCTTTATTGAAATCAATTTTTGTACACACCTCATCCAGATAAATTTCTCAAAAAATTACATGGGTCCACATTGCCTAGGGGATTAATTTCAGTTTCTTCAGCCTGGTACTCAGAAGCCTTAAAATGGTTTATAATGATTTCTGTTTCTGGGAATTACACTGAGGATAGCTAGAAAGTCTTGACAGAATATAAAGTTTATCTGCTTGCAGACACTGGGGAGTTAACAATGTAGAATTCCTAAGCTAAAATTAGGGAGAAGTCAGACATGCAGGAAGGTGAGCCTAGAATTTGCCCTAGCGATGCATCCTGGTTTTGGTAAGGGGCCATGCTGAGAGCATTAAAAACACTTTTGACAGCCTCATGAGTATAGGGCCACACAGTTGAAATTCAGGACCTGCCAATGGTGGAGTCCTGCTAACACAGTGTTTGAGTTGGAACTTCAAAGACCTTCACCACAGGACTAAGTTTCCATCATAGTAGCCAAGCCCTGCCAGAGTCTGAAACTTAGCATCCAAAGATGTCCATGCTTTTAATTCCATTAAGATGATCTTCTAGTATTATCTGGTGAAAGATAACATCAGCATATGCCTCAAATTATTTATACAAATAACTTTTCATATACAGAATCTAGTTACAATAAAAAGTGACAAGGCAGGTAAGTAGACAATAGAACTTGAATGATAAATGGCAGATGCAATATATAAAAAGAGACTTAAGATTTTGGATATATTGGACACAGGCTCTAAAATAATATACTATATTTAAGGAGATAAAACACAAGACTGAAAAAGTTAGCAGGGAACTCAAAACTATAATAAAGGATGTGAAAAATGTGAAACAATAAAAAAATACAGTTACTATTTAGAAATGGTTGCATTTAGCAACCTGTAGATACAACTGATAGAAGAATACATGAATTATCCATAAAGAAGTCAAAAGATGAAAAAAGAAAGTGACAAAGATAGATATAATATTTGGAGGATACAGTATAAAGTTTTCCATATATGTGATTGGATTCCCAAAACGAGAGGAAGAAAAAGTGGGCAAAATATATATTTACAGTAGTAATGTTTGGAAATTTTCAATACTTGTGGCATCATTAAATCAAAAATTCAAGGTCTTACAAACCCCAAGCTATATCACCCATGTCAAAGAAAAAATCTCCATGGAAATTAGAAGGTATTATATATGAAGGATGATAAGAATACCACAAATCAAGAAGTGTGGGATACAAGAAATGTCATGCTTAGAGGGTGCTTTATGAACATAAATGCATATGTCAAGAATAAAAATGGCTGAAAAATCTATCAGCTAGATATTCTCAAGAAAAAGAATAGCAAACTGTATCTAAATAAAGTTAAGAGGGGCCGGCTCGATAGCCCAGTGGATAGGGCACCGGCATACCACATGGGAGGCCCTGGGTTTGATTCCCGGGGACCTCTCCTAGCGGGCAGACCGCCTTGAGAATGGCAAGCCGCCATGGGCGGGCCGGAGCCGCCGTGGGCAGGGCAAGAAGCTGCCACGGACAGGGCAAGAGCCGCCACGGACAGGGCAGGTCGCCCACGGATGGAGCGCAGCCAGCCACCCACGAACTGAATCAAGCGCCGGCTGTGAACAGACGCAGAGACCGCCCACAAGCGGGGAAAGCCGCGCCTGCGCAGTGACTACTCTCGGCGCGTCGCTGCAGCGGGGGGAAGGGGAGATATGTAATAAAATAAATAAATCTTTAAAAAAAAATAAAAATAAAAATAAAAAATAAATAAAGTTAAGAGAAAGACATAATACAGGAAAGGGTAAAAATAATGAAATAGATAAACAATCACACAATGGAGAGGATAAGAGAAGTTTAAAAATATTGTTAGAATTGAGAAATCATTGACAAGATTAAGAAAAAAGAGAGAACACAAATAACCATGTTAAATATTTTTTAAAAACATTACTATAAATCTGGAGACTTCTAAAAATGTAATACAAGGATATTATAAACATTTTATGACAATGTATTAGAAAATGTTTCAGGAAATGAAAATTTTTTAGTAAAATAAAACTTCTAAAACTAATATAAAATAGAATATCTGAATAATCAACCCCCAGACTACTAATGGAATTGAATGTGATTAAATCCCTATCACCCGCCCCCCAAATCCTCTAATTTCAAACAGGTGAAGTTTACTAAAAATTAAAGGAACACATCCCAACTTGTTTTATGGGATCAAATAACCTTCATACGAAAACTTGATAAAGTCATTAAGTACAGGCCAAGCTTAATCAAACACTGAAACAAAAATTCTAAACAGAATTAGAATTTACCACAGTAACAGAATAAAGGGAAAAAACCATGTGATCTACTCAAAGGATGCAGGGGGGGGAAGCTTTTTGATTAAATTCAATACCCATTCATTAATATAAAGTAAGATAAAGTAAAATAAAATAAGGCTCTTAGCAAACTAAGTATCAAAGGAAATTTCCTTAGTCTAATAAAAGGTAACTACAAAGTCTTCCAACATATTACGGGTTTAATGAGGAAATATTAGAAGCATTCCCTTTTAAATCTAATTCACTATCTCCTTTCTTATACAATATTGTTTTAGAAGTCTTCTAGACAATGTATTAAGGTAGAAAAAGAAACAAAAAATGGAGATTGGTAAAGAAACTATAAAATAGAAACTATATGTAGATAATATGGTGTACTTAAAAAAAACTGAAAAGAATCTAAATATGAAAAGTTAGAATTAATACATGAGTTTAACATTTGTATTTTCATCTGTCGACAATGAAAATTTGGAAAATCAAATAAAAATGGTACTATTTAATAGCATAAATAATGTCAAATGTATTTGAATAATTTAAATTAACTATGTGCAAGATTCCTGAGTTGGGAAACTATAAAAACAGCATAGAGAGAATCTAACGAAGGCCTAAATAAATGTATGAAAAACACATGTTCATGAATTGGAAGATTCAAAATTGAAAAGGTCTTAATTATCCCAATCCAAATCATAGCAGATTTTCTTTTTTGTAGGAATTGATTATCAAATCTATGTAGAAATAAAATTACCAAAACACTAGAAGAATGGGTAGGTGGGAAGAGCTCTTCTAGACATTATGATTTAGTATAATATTATAATTAAGACACTCTGCTATTGAATCAGAAAATAGATCAAAAGAAATAAATCACAAGTCTAGAAACAGACTCATGTTTTTATAGGTATTTGATTTATTACAAAGTTGGCACTGCAGAACAATGGGAAAAGACTTGATCTTCTTAATGAATTGCGTTCATTAAATGCAACTGTGGGACGACAGCATTTCTGTATGTGTAGTAGATTGAATTATGGACCTCAATTTAGATATAGTCTTCATCTTAATCCTCATCACAGTGGGTGTGGATTGTAAATAGGATCGCTTGAAGATATTTTTAGTTAGGATGTGGCCCAACTGAACCAGGTTGGGTTTTGGTCCAGATTACTGGAGGCTTTATAAAGAGAAAATAACTTGAAGCCAGGGGTGAGAAAAAGCCAGGAATGAACAAAAGCTGGAAGTCAACAGAACACAGAAGAAAAAGGAGAGGGCATGGCTGTGTGATGAAAGGCAAGCATACAAGCCAAGGAACCCCAAAGATCTCTGGCAGGCAGCACCAGAATTTTAGAGACTTTGGAGAGAAAGCGGTGCCTTGCTGATGCTTCAATTTTTTACTTCTAACCTCAACACCAAGAGTAACTAAATTCCCATTATTTATGCCAACTCATTGGGTAGTACTTGTGGTAGCAACACTAAGACAATATGAAAATAGTGAAATCTGACCCCATGCCCAAAACTCTAGGTAGATTGTACATCTATCTTCTAGAAGATAAGGTAGGATAATATCTTCATGACCTGGGGATAGGGAAAGTTTCCTTAACTCGGTTAAAAAAGCACATATGAGTCATTTGCCTGCCATACTTCACTCCCCTCTGGCTTACCCTGTCTTGCTCTGTTCTGGCAATAACTTACTGACCAACTATTAGATAAATAATACCTACCCTATAAGCCTCAGACTGGACATAGGCCTGGAGCACTCTGCTGTAACAGAGATAAGAATGTTCTATCATATATTTTTTCTTAATTTTGTGAACTAAGAGGTGAGTCTATTACTTAGTAAGTTGTTTGCTCCTAATTGTACTCCATTAATTAAAATCTGGAAAGAAAACTTAATCAGGTTCCATTTAAAAGTCATTTTCCTAATAGTATGCCCTATGTAGACATCTCAGAATTTCAACAGTGTAAATTGATAATTATTTTGGTAAGATTTATCTCAACAAAATTTAGTCCCTATATTAATTAAATTTGAATGCCAAAATATATATTTTACCTCTGTGGCAAAATGTTTCCATAATTGGCAAATATATCAGATTTATTAAAATATGAAATTCAGAGAGAAGCTTTAATTTTAATTCCTTTTTTTCCTTTAAATTATAAAAATAAAAGACCAGTGTGATGGTTAATTTCATGTGTTAACTTGGTTAGTTTATGGTGCCCAGTTGTTTGGTCAGGCAAGTACTGGTCTGATTGTTACTGTGAGGATATTTTGCAGATTTAAATAATCAGAAAACTGATTCCCTCTGTAACTGATTACATTTACAGTCAACTAAGGAATCTGCCTTCAACAACGGAAGAAGTCTCCTCCAATCGGTTGAAGGCCTTAAAAGGATTACAATCCCAATGTGTATTAAATCAATGCAATTTTGGATGAAATATTTTTCCTTATTTTACTGAAACCAGCCATTTTTACCTATTAGTTTGGTCTCAGAGAGAACAAAATTATTGTCATTCATGTAGCTGTAAAAGCTACTAATATCTAAAGAGGTTCAAATCTGCTGAAAGCCAACTCATTACTAAGAATTAAATTAAAATTGACCAACAGACATACAACATTAAGGCTGCCAGGAAAGTTTAGATCATTAGGCCATAAAGTGAAATGTGAATGTGCCCCAAACCAAAGCCTCTCCTTCAAAAAATATTGCTCTTTCATTCCCAACGTGCTGCAGTGGTTAAGCTGTAGAAAAGCAAGATGAAGGACATGGCTTTTTCTTGAACTTTTATTCCCATACCACAGAGGTTCAGCTTTCATCCTTGTCAAAGCTCATCAGCTTGGTAACATCTTCATCTTTCTCTGTCCTAGGGATATAGAAACAATGGGTTTCTCCAGGTGTAAATCACCTTAGCAATCACCTGTGCCCCATTTTCTACATTAAATAGCTAAGCTTCATGCAGCAACTGGGTTGAGGCCACCTTTCTAGTTACTTTAAAAGCAGGAATAGTATAAAGTTATCTTATTTTACTTTACTTGTGTTAGTTCCATTCAAGTTTGTGTTTTTCTTTATGCTTTCTTTTATATGTTTGATTTTCTCCCACATGGTAAAATGATTGCTTTTCAGGTGAGCATAGTAGACATGCTCAGACCCTTTCTTCCACAGCCCCTCCTTAGTGGGCAGCAGAACGAGTGAGCCTGCCCCAGGCACCAAATGATTGCACCAGAAATGAGTAGCTGACTTAGGATGAGTCGCCCATAGTCTCTATCCTGAGAATTAGGAAATTAGATGGGGACTTCTTAAAAAATGCCCATATACCAGGCTCTCCTAGAGACCAACAAAAGCAAAAATGTTGTTGTGAGATCTACATTGTTTAGCTCTCCAGTTGTTTCTAATGGTCAGGATTTACAGCCAATGACTCAGATCAGGTTTTTTTTCATGCCTACTTTCATAGGCTATCTAATTTATGTGAATTTGTATTCATATTCACATTATTTACATGTATGAATGTGGCTGTATTCATATGGCTGTATTCATATACATTATTCCAAAAACCATAATCTTCAGCTCTTAGCCTGTTTTCAAAAACTCTATTCATATTTTTCACTAACTCGACTAAACAATTGTGATTTAGTGTTCATGGTACTCCAGTCTTTAATATTCTCCTTTCTACCATATTACTCCATGTAATACTTGGTCGTGTGTCAACTACACGTTAATTACAACATCTGATCATTTTCTGCTGCATAAAATATGACTGGAACTCCAAATACTAAATTAGCTCTTGAAATAATACAGAAATAATTACCATGTATAACATTTTTCTTATAAATACATCTATATAAAATGATAAACACTATTTTGATTAATAGGTTAAATTGACCTTTTCCTTTAATTCACTTTTTCTATATTGAATTTATTAAAAATACACCAGAATTTAATTATGTTTAACATGGAATATTGTGTTTGGTAATTGACTTAATTTTTTTACTAATTGGTTACATATTAAATCCTCATTTTCATTGAGCACTGCTCATTACTAAGAATAATAATTCTAGTCAAGAAAATATCCATCACTTTGGTGGTGGTTTTCTTCCTAACTTAATAAGAAAAAGTTAATTTTTATTGACCTGTTTCTAGTTACTTTAATCAGCCAAACTTTTTTTTATAATCTCTAGCTTATTATTTAGTGCAGTAGACTGTAATATACTATAGGATACACTGAAGTATCCAGTGGAAAAAAAAAGTATTTATATTTCTAGTTAACCCAAGTGATGTGTTTATTTAAACAAAGATAATTTACCATCCATAAATTCCTGCTGGTTAATTGTTTAATAATTGTATTTACTAGCTCAAAATAAAACACTTTTCTTGGATATGTGTGTGTACTTTTCTTAAATACTAAGATACAATCTATAATCAAATCCTATGTTTATAGGGAACACATTCCTTTATGTGGTATACTAATACCTACAACTAATATTAATTCAAACACCAGTAATTCATGTTTTATGCAAGTGTTTGCCACAGATAGCCTAGGTAAAAAGCAACCTGAAAGTGTAATCTTGTTAGAGGCATGTTCATTCTAAGGGGACAATATTGTGCCTTTCTAACCCCCTCCATATATACAATCAATTCATTTTAGTCTGTTTATTATAGTCTTGCTAGCCTCATGTTAGATTGATTTAAATAATAAGCCTATAGGCCTTTAAATATCAGAAAGTCACATTTTTCATCGACAAACTATACTTCTCCCAAGTTTGCATTTTTTTGTGAAGTTTCTTATATTTTTATTTTAAAAAACCCACTTCTGGGGCCGGCTCGATAGCCCAGTGGATAGGGCACTGGCATACCACATGGGAGGCCCGGGGTTCGGTTCCCGGGGACCTCTCCTAGTGGGCAGACAGCCTTGAAAATGGCAAGCCGCCATGGGCGGGCGAGAGCCGCCGTGGGCAGGGCAAAAAGCTGCTATGGACAGAGCAAAAGCCGCCACAGGCAGGGCAGGTCGCCCGCGAATGGAGCGCAGCCAGCCACCCGCAAACTGAGAGCCGGCCGTGAATGGAAGCAGAAGCCTCCCACAAGCGGGGAAAGCCGCGCCTGTGCAGTGACCAAGTCGCGGTGCGTCGCCACAATGGGGGGGAAGGGGAGATATGTAATAAAATAAATAAATCTTTAAAAAAACAAAAAAACAAACAAAAAAACCCCACTTCTTGCAAACCTATCACATACTTTAAAATATGGTTAAATACTTTCAGAAATCTAGAACTAACTTTAAGGAAAAATGTTTTTATGGTTAATATATTTGAAAAATCTGTTACTCCCCTTGGACTCAGCAAATAACTTAAATAAAAATATGATACCAATGTTCTTAAAGATATCTATAACGCTGTATTTAAAAGAACACACATGTGGGCACATTTCCACCTTTTTATAATAAATTAAAAAAATAGTAATGTAAGTATATCAGGCAGGTAATTTAGGACATTTTTGCTTAACTGTCCATGAAAAATGGGTTCTAAGCCCAGTCAATGCAAAATAAGCACCATCATTTTGGTGTTCCTTTAAGGCAATATGTATATCTATTTTTATGAAACACATTACTTCTTTTCTCCCTTATTTGATACAGGATAAAGTCCAACAATACCTCTTCTTGACAATTGTATGTCTTAAATCTATAAACTATACGGAAATAGCATAGAATAACATAGAAGCTATAATTTAGGTGTGTGGTTGTTTTTTTTTTTTTGTCTTTTAGAGGAATCACACTGAGTGAACAAATGCAATTTGAAATAATTACTTTTGGTATTTACACAATGAAATATCAATACTTTGGCAGAGTCTAAGCCTCACCAAAGATTATATTCCATTGTCTTTTCTGATTCAAAAATAGTTCTTCAGGCATTTCCATTAAGCATCAAGAATAAAAGCCTGTGTTTATTCTACTCATTTTAATCAAACTTCATGTGTGCCATAAGAGAAAAGAGAAAATGGAACCATATTTTAAAACAATTTTTGACTGTGAAATATTCAACATTTATAGAAAAAGGCCCCCCCAAAATACAAGTTGCAAATTATCACTATGTGAACAGCCAAATGACCTCTAAGTAAAGCAACAAAACATCATTTCACTCTAAAAGTCCCTACTGTGCCCTTCCCAATCTCTATCTATTCAACCCATCAGGGAACACCATTCTGACTTTTATGTCAAAAAGTTGCTTGCTTGCATCACAGTTTAACAATAAAGCATATCTCTGTAAACACTGTAGTATAATTTTGTCTGGTTTTGAACAATGTATAAATGGAATCATAAGAATGTATTCTCTTAGTTCTGGTTTCTTTCTAACAACAATATATTTGATATTCATATATGTTTTTTGAGTCACTGTAATTCATTCATTTTCATTACGGTGTACTATTCCATTGTATACATATACTATAATTTACCTATACTAATATTGATGGATCTTAGGTTGTTTCTGTTTTGGAACTATTACAAATAATACTGCTATAAACATTTTTATATATGTCTCTCGGAGTACAAGTGCATACATTTTTGTTGGGTGTCTTTGGAGGAGCAGAATTGCTGGCTCAGAAAAATGTGTATTTCTCTGATTTAAGTACCTGAAGTTAAACTGGCTTTTTTAACCTGGTGAAGAAAGCTGGCTTTAAATATGATTGTAATAATTTACACATTCCATCCTTTACCTTTAACAAATATACAAAGTCCTCAGTTGCAAAGATGTTCCTGTCCATCATGAGTGTGATGGTTAGGCTAATGTGTCAACTCAGCCAGGTAATTGTGTCCAGGTGTTTGGTCCAGCAAGCACTGGGCTAATTGTAATACAAGAACATTTATGGGGGCTGGCTGGATAGCCCAGTGGATAGGGCACCGGCATACCACATGGGAGGCCCCGGGTTCAATTCCCGGGGACCTCTCCTAGCGGGCAGACCGCCTTGAGAATGGCAAGCCGCCATGGGTGGGCAAGAGCCGCCGTGGACAGGGCAAAAAGCTGCTATGGACAGAGCAAAAGCCGCCATGGGCAGGGCAGGTTGCCCGCGAATGGAGCGCAGCCAGCCACCCACGAACTGAGAGCCGGCCGTGAATGGAAGCAGAAGCTGCCCACAAGTGGGGAAAGCCGCGCCTGCGCAGTGACCAGTCTCGGCGCGTCCCCGCATCGGGGGGGGGGGGAGGGGAGATATGTAATAAAATAAATAAATCTTTAAAAAAAAAAAAGAACATTTATGGACTTTGGTCACCAGTGAGTTTACTGGGTAGATGGCTGATTACATTTGCATCTATCAGGGAGATTGCATCAGCAATGGGTGACGCTTTTCAATCAATACCTTAAAAGGGGAAGTGATTTCAACATTCAGAGAGAATTTCCCAGCTTGTCTTTGGACAGCCAACTCCTCCCAGAAACTCATCAAGGGCCTTCATTGAACTTTCATTGGAGCCCCTGGTTTGCAGCCTGCCTGCGGAACATGGACTTGTTCATCCCACGGTCACAAGAAAGACTCTTAAAAATCTCATATTATTGACAGATATCTCCTGTTGATTCTGTTTTCCTGGAGAACCCTGACTAACACAATGACCAAAGCAGACACATTCAGAATTCACTCTCTTCCCAAAAGGATACATTTACTGGTCACATCCAGACACTACATCCAAAGTTAAGATTGGATAACTTTTATAATTCCATGATTTCAAAGTAATGTCTATTCCTCTAGTTCTGCTAGGATCCAACCCAGAACTCCTCACCCTCTCAGATGTAATAGTGTTGATTAGTTGTAAATACAATTATACTACATAAGTTTCAAATGTAAGGATAAAAGAAAAATGCAGTCCTTTACTTTGTTTATCTTGTCCTGTAAGATGGTATCCAGCCTTGCAAGCATGAGTCCTTTGACTGACACTTCACTACTGGTTAATTGTGGTAGCATCTTTAAACTCTTCATCAAAGACAGAAGTGTATTTTGCCATAAATGCTAAAGGAGTAGATAGTCTCAGTCGGAAGGGTATGATAAAAGTGATATAAGAAAGTGCAGTAAAGTAAAAAAAAATTTAATGCCCATTAGAGTTTACAAGTTGAAGGTTACTTTTTAATGTAGGCAAATAAAATTTAAGAGTGAAGACAGTAGATGCCAAATTGCATTACAGTAAGAAAGAAAGGGGTGTAGAATTGGTGAGGAAATAGAGACAGGAAATCAATGCTGAAGGAATTACCTTGAGACTTGTGTTGGACCTATGTGGAGAGATTTGTCATCAGAAATGCTAAAGTTAAAGGAATAAACCAGTGTGACAGCTCAACATGTTAAAAATGAAAGCCAAATAGGGTCTGGCCATGGGCATGTTGAGAAACTCAAGGTTGGTGAGGTTAGAGTATTGGCATAGAGGATTGGCATAATCCTAAAATGGAGGCACTACTAACCTTGATGCTTCTAAAACTCTTTTCATTTGCTTCATAATGCCACATCTTCAGTATTAAAATTATTGAGTTGCCTAATTCCAGCTAATACTCAGAGTTCAAACCAACAAAATATATTAAATGTATCATAATCCAAAATAGAACTCAGTCAAAATCTCTTGCCCCAAGAATGGATTTTGAAACCAAACACAGCTAACTCTTCACCTTGAGTTCAGAACAATCTGCAAGTTTAGAAGACAGCTTTCCTCTAGAATGATGTGTTTTTGTAGTAAGAAAGTAAAAAATGTCACCTGAACATCAGAGTTTGGTCTGTACAGTTAGTAAATGTGCTTCTTCGTGAATTTCAAAATCATTATTATATGTCCAAAATTTCTTTCCAAATTTCAAATGAATGAATCTTGGAATTTCCAAACACTTCTTTTTCTCCTAACTCCTATTGTAGATAGTTTCAATTTGACTCTAGAAGCTGAATAAAGTGTTCAGTGTAGAACTGCTTGAATTCTTATGAAAGTTGTTAGTCTATATATTCTTTGGATGGTATCAATAAATTTGTGGTGATGTATCAACCAAATTCCAAGAAATTATTTCACTAACTTTTTATTTTATAAATTTCCAAGCCTATAGAAGAGCAGAAAAAACAGTTTAATGAATACCTCTATATTCTTCAGCTAGAATCACCATTTGCTAACATATGACCCTTTTAATTTATTTCTCTATTTTTTATCTTTGTATAATTTGGTTAGTTTATGTTGCAGTCATCACAGAATTTCTTTCCTTGAGACTTTAGCATGCATCTCTTTATATATGCATTTTTTTTCTCATCCAGTATCCAATTAAAGTTACAATTGCTTTAAGTGGTATTGTCTTTCTAGCTTCTTTTAATCAAGAAGGTTCCTCCTGCCTCTTTGTTTTTATGATAGTTATTTTCCAAGCAGTTTAGACTAGTTGGTTTATGGAATGTTCCACACTGGTTTTTTTCTGGTTACTTTTTTAATGTAAGAATACTATATAAGTCATGCTGTGTACACTGAAAGCATCATATCAGTAGGTGAAAATATCAGATTGTCTCACTATTGGAGATGGTAAGTTTGGTCACTTGTTTATGATTTTGACCACCAAATCTCTATTTGTCTCACTTTGAGACAATGTGAATACCCCCTTCTCCTAAAAATAATGTTTCATTTGATGGTTTTATGTCCCTTGATGATTGTTTTTAATCAAGTATTGCATTAGGGCTTGTAGAGTTGTGCTTTTTAAATTCTTCTATTCTCTCTACTTTAAATTAGCTGGAAATTTCCTATTTATAATGCTTTCCCTTTTCCTCCCCTTTTCTCTTTCTTTTTCTCCAATAATTACTTTTATTTAGGGCAGGCTATATACAAAAATGTAATGATAGAAAAACGTTTCTCTGAACTTAATACACTTTCTCTTTGCAGCATGTCTCCTTTATCCATACCAACCTTTCTTATTCTTGTCTGAAAACTATAATGTCACAATTTATCATTGGCTAATTTAGGACTTCAGAAGCGAACTTACTCATCTAAGTTTTCTCATCAAATGAAGATAATAACACATACCTCAGGGAATGGGAGAATTTCAAAAGATAACATTCTTTTATTTGAAACAGAAGCGAGCACATGTCTGGACTTCAGTAAATTGTCATTATTGCCACCAGTAAATTGGAAGCAGTGGGCAGGAATATGTATCATGTCCCTTTTTGATCTACATTTTTTCTATTATATTTGGTCTAGCAATATGTATGGTTTTTAGCTAATTTTATTTATTTAAAAGATAATTATTTTTATATTTAAGTCCTTTTATTTCACTATTCTTTGGCAAATGTAATATATTTTATCATGTCTTCAAATATATCATTTTTGATTAGAAGCAAATTACCATGTAAAATAGATTCTGACCTAAAAATTTCACCTTTATGAAGTTCTTTGAACATAGTGTATATTTACTTGCTACTCATGTTGCCTCCACCTTATTTAGTATATTAAAATAGATATCTTAACTCTCAAATATCACAATATCTATTGGGGTTTCAGGGTGATAATCAATCCAACAGAAAGTGAAGTAGGAGTCAAAGTAGTATGGATGTTGTTCACACTGCTTGATTGCTTTGGCCCCTGGCTAATGAGTATCCTTCTTCACCCCCTTTAAGTGATAGTTTAGGATAATCCAGCTAAGAAAGGGTATAGCACTTCCAAGTGAAACATTTCCCATCAGTTGCAAACAGAATTGTTTACTCATATTCTTTGAGATTTAGGAGCACTAGAAGAAAGAATATACCAGAATCCAACTCTAGAAAACTGGCTCTGGGGCCTAAGGAAGAGCCTGAGGAGGAGGAAAATAGAGAATGGCAAGCAGAGCCACCCACAGGGTGAACCCCAAAGGGAAGGAGTAAAGCCACTCATGCCCAGCACCTTCTTCCTAATTTCAGCAGGGTGTGGGAAGAGGCAGGAGGTAAGATGAGAGAGGGAGGCTTATGCAGAGAGTTGTGAAGCAGTTAGGTTGATAGTTACAAGGCTATTGAAATTATCCAGATAAAACTTGATGGGTGCATGCAGTAGAGTTATTAGGAAATGGATATATTTTGAACTTTGATTCAGCAGGAATTGCAACAGAATATAAGAGAAAGCATCTAAAATGACACTAAAGTTTTGTATTTGAACCTTATGGAAATTTTCTTTTCTCTCATGGCACGCTGAATTTAATTTCTTAGCCAAACATGCACTTATTTTTTTAAATTTATTGAGGTATATCACTCATACATGAACATACATAAACAATAAGTGTATAGTAATAGTTATGAACTTACAAAACAAACATACATAACATCATACAGGGGTCTCATACCTCACTCTACCACCAATACCTTGCATTGTTGTTAAACATTTTTAACTAATGATTAAAGAGCATCTTCAAGATATTACTACTAACCAAAGTATTTTCCCCCACCCACTCTATTATTATTATTATTTATATCATTTATACATGAACATACATAAACAATAAATGTATAGTAAAATTGTGAACCTACAAAGCAAACATTCATAACATCATACAGGGGTCCCATATATCAAACCTCTACCAAAACCCTGCTTTATCGTGAGACATCTGTTACAAATTATGAAAGAATATTGTCAAAATCTTACTACAAATTATAGTCCTTATCTTACATTTGGTGTATTTTTCCCCCAACCCACCCTATTATTATTTTTAAAATATATTTTTATTACAGAAGTTGTAAACTTACAAAACACTCATGCACATGTGCAGAATTCCCAAACAACTCCCCTCTATCAACACACCACACCCTGGTGGAATATTTGTTTACAGATTATGAGATTATCATCTGATTATTACCAGGTCTATAGCATACATTTGGCACACATTTTCCATGCTCCCCCATTATCAACACAGTACATCTTTGGCATAGAAGCAAGAATATTAACATTATTACTGTTAACCACACTCCATAGGTCACTCCAGTCGTATTTTTCCCATGCTTCTCCACATTCCCACCACCCTGCAGTGGTGGTACATGTGCTCTAGCTCACAAAGGACACTCTTGCATCTGTACCATCAACCACTATTTTCATCCACCTCTGGGTTTACTATGCTATTCAGTCCCTAGATTATCATCTAGCTTTCTGTCAATTGGCATTTACATCCCAAGACTACCATTTTCAGCCACATCCCCATTTATAAACCAGCCGTTACTCACTATAATGTGTTACCATCAACTCTGTACATTTCCACACTTTTACAATAAAGCTAATTCAAACTCCTACATACATTAAATATCAGTAGTCCATCTCAGTCTTCCTCTTATCTCCTTTAAGAAACCACTACCTACCACCAGGTCTTGAAGATATTTTCCTACATTTTCTTCTAGAAGCTTTAT
>PVKH010010260.1:0-18343 GCA_004027955.1 Chaetophractus vellerosus | reverse complement strand
TAAATCTTTTTAAAAATTGAAAAACAAAATAAATAAAACTTCTTTTAAAATAAAGGTAAAAACAAAGCAAGCCAGAAGATTGGGGATAAATCTTTTGAGTTTTAGTTGCTTATGAATTGTTTTGTTTGAAATGGAATTTTAGGAATACCCTTACCTTTCTAAATCTCTTTGAATATTCTTTTTAAGCTCTTAATTTTTTAATCCCTTTATTCATTCCCTTTGAGTCTTTATATTCTTATTATACGGTTTTCCATTTTCTTGTTTTTCTTCGTATTTCTTTATGTTCTGATTTCTGCAGAACCTGCACCAAATAAAGCAAATTGAAACTGAGAGAGTTAAATGAATGACTGCTAACTGAGAATAGGGCCTTCACAAGAGTGGTAGCCAAGCACTCAGAGTTCTGTAGGCAACTGCAGTGTGTGAACCTGTAGTTTATAGTTCCATCTTTTCTTCTTGGTAGAGCAGGCACATGCTTTTGTGTTAGTAAGCATGTCTTGAGGCCACTTTAACAAATTAATGACATTGTGTCTGGAGCTTTTCATATGACTTTAATTATTCATGGCTTCTCAAAATTTTAGAAAGTGTCACTAATTGTATATTGTATCTGATAAACTACTATAAAGTTAGGGAATTATCAAAGGGTTAAATAAAAGATTTGTCCACACTATTGCAGAGTTCCTGTAAAAGTTTGGCTCTAAATATTTTAGGGCTTAAAAATATGGCTATTATTTAAAGTCCTTTACTAGAAAGAAAATAGAACATATACAATATAATATATTTTTACATAAAATTAATATATTTTGATGCCGAAATTAAGCATGCATTATCTCTTTTTCCAAAAAAAAATGTAATTTTCAGTCAGACTCATCTTAGTTTAATATTCATTTAGTTTTATATTACAGAGATATCTTAATATAAAGTATCTTAACGAGAACTTTAGATAAGGATTTTGCTTTTAAAGTAGTTTTCCAAGTAAAAGTTTTGCTTTATCTAATTAGATAATCTAGTACATTTTGAAAGCTGAGGAAAAAGGAATACATATTTTAGAAAGTGTGGATTCTTAAGTGAAAGAGTATATCATCTATAAGAAAACAAATGAGAACAGTATTTACATTTCTCTAAAATTAAGCCAGTTCTAGTATACCTAAATCTGACAAACATTTTTTATGTCTAAAATATAAGCTCTATTACATAGCAAACCAGGCAAAAAACATGTAATTTTAATCATTCTTGGTAGGAAGTCCAGTTAACTTATAACATTGCTACCCCCTCTTCCAAAGTGCTGTAAAAACAAGAGAATTTATTGAGTTGTTTTTTTTTGACAGTGTGAGTGTTTTTCTATTTGCTTCAAATACCAATTATTTTTCCTATGCTTGGATGTTTTCATAAATGCAGATTTACTACTTTGACTTATAAATTATTTTATACTATAATAGTAATAATTGCTGTGTTTTCATTTAATGAGCACCTATCTTAGATCAGACATTGTCCTGAGAACTTAAACTTTTGTAGGATAAGTGAATTCTTGAACGAATTTTAATAATTTAGAACAGGTCTAACTCCCTCCAAACTTTTCTGAATAGGCTTGTTTTCTTGTGAAACAATAGTAAATACTGTGATTTTAGATCTGATGTATATAAAGCAAAAGGCTTTGGTTTAGGTGCTGACAAGAATCCCTTTAAAGAGCCTATGCTAACAAAAGTAGGCCTCACTTTCTTGGCTGTTCTAATATGCTGTGCTTTTGAGTCATAATATCAAGTGAATTAGTAAATTTTAGTTGGTACTTTGAGAGAATAAATCTTTCATTCAGTCACTTATTAAACTCATTAGCTTCATAATATCAGGGTTTTTTGTTCTACTTCCTGATAGATGTTTTCCCACTAGAAATATATGTAACTGACAAAGCTTGTTCATGTGCTTTGTGGTAAAAAGTATAACATTAATATGCATAACATTTTATATTTTTATTGTAGATGTTGCCAGACCTAAAAGCAGACAATCAGAGGCTAAAGGATGAAAATGGGGCCTTGATCAGAGTTATAAGCAAACTTTCCAAATAAATTTTTTTAAAAGCAGCAAGTAATGGAATTGCACATACTCATAACCCAGTGGACCATAATTGGCAGTCGCTGGAAGCCTGGGAAGAATCCTTGGAGACTGTCGTTTTTGGATATCCTGCCAAATGCCCTCTTATCTAGGGTTTGTTTTGTTTATTTTATTTTATTTTATTTTTTATTAAGACCATTGTTTCATGTTAAAACAGCTGCTGAGATTTTTTTTTTAATGACTGAGAAAACTTGTTTACAGCTCCAGCATATAAGGAAAGTGTTCAAGGCCAGATATGCCTCAGATATTTGACCAGTAAGCCTTAGTTGTACATAAATACTTTTGTGTCAACAAAAACTTTCAGCGCTCACAGAAGACAGTTATTCAACATTTTTTGATGTGCCACAGTTTCCAGTTTTTTGGTATTTAATTTTTTTTTTGCTTTACATCTAAGTTTGGGTTTGTATTTTTTCCTTCTAACTCTTCATGTGGCAGACTCTTCTATGTTTTCACAGCTTTTTCATTTACAGAAAAGAACACTTGCTCTTCTGAGATAACTGTATTGTATTAGGCTAGTGCTGTGTTGTCTACCACCTAGAACTGAATTGCTTGGTGGAACATTTGCTGTCACTGTTGGTGCAATATGCATTTATTTCTTATACGAATGCTTTAAAGTCAGTTGAGATTAGATTCTTTTTAAGTCCTATTTTCTGCCTTCATTGGTCACTTTGTTTTGTTTTTTTTATTATTGTAGAATAAGATATTAGATTCTATAATCTTCACATTCATTTTAGCAGGTACTGAGTGATGCTGTATATATAAATAAGTGTATTGTTTTGATTTTTAGATCACCACATGGCATGCTTGACTATTTTCTTATTTCAAATGTCTGTTAATACAGAGTAGGCTACTCCATAATAGTGTTAAAAACAAAATTTGCTAACCAGGTGATATAAAGACTTTTAAAAGTTACACATTATATGGAGCCCTATCTTTACAAAAAGTTTTCTACTGTAAAGTGCTTTTACTTTTTAGTTTTCATTTGATAAATTCAACCATAATTAAAGTTCCATAGAATAATTGTTTCACATTTCACATACCTATATTTATCTGAGTGCTGTCTAAAACTGTTGTGCTAGCCAACGTAATGCTATGAAATCATTTGCAGACTTAACCCATGAGTTATTGTTAAATGCACTGTTATTGCCATGTGAAGAGGCATCGACTTTGATACCATCATCATGTTCAGACCATTTTATTCATTTCAGTGGCCTTTTTGAAAAACAAAACCAAGTACATAATGAAGATGGCTTTTATTTCGACAAATAGCTTTTATATTTCCATTAAACCATGCAAAAATATTACATCTTTCTGGCACATAACTGTCTCTTTAAAAACCACTGAAGAGTTCCACCATTTAAATAAATTGTACATTGTAAAGCTTATAGTAGCGAATTGTATTATTGATTGTATTGTATACTCTATTAAATGTGAATTTGTACCCCTTCATTTTAAAAGGTCATTGTGTTCTACTGCCTACTTTAGATTACTTTGGGGTTGGGTAAGGGTGTTTTGGTAAGCAGGATTTTAAATCCTCTTTCTCTTGATTGGTTTTATGAAGATATAAGGTTGTGCTCTTACTACCAAGCTCAGGATTCTTGATTTTAAAGGTACAAGGATAGTTCTTGGGATTTTATTTTTGGTTATATTTGAACTGTATGAATGGTGGGTCTGAATATAGAGAATTTCCGTGGTCTTGTATTGAGGTAAAATATACAGATAAGTGATCAGTTTGAGTGATTGCAACATGTCTTGGTTGCACAACAGTTAGGCATGCTAAGGATTATATTTGTGAAGTTTGGATGCCTGTGAAGAATGATTAAATACATGTTTCTAATATTTTAGTGTTTTGTATTTAGGTTATTTATTCTTTATATCTAAAACTGAACAGCTACTGTGCTCTATTGATTTTATTGGTAGTATTGAGCAGACCTTGTTTCTGCATGAAACTGGTTGCAAAACCCACTATTTTGGAAATAAAAATGTATTTTGACATATACAAATAAAATGAATAAAACTATTTTAAATGTGTGAACTTTACTGAAGACATTTAGATTTTGTTCTGAGATTGATATTTAAAGTCAGCATGGGTATTTTTTTTTTCACAAATTCCTTTATTTGGATACCAATTTGAATAACTTTCAAAATTGTAATATTGTGATAATTTGCACAACATTGTTCATGCACATCTGTAAATGCAATCTTAATTGCCATATTTATGCAATCTGTGTACCAAATCGGACAATTGTTTCTATATTTTACATAAAGCTGTCTGTATGAATCTGAGAAGTAGTTTTTTATAAGTGGGTAAAAAATAATGATAATCAAAAAAAAACAGAATTCTTTGAGATAATTGCTCTGTAGCACAAAATTTCATTTTTAATTAAGCCTGTGTTTTTTAACTTAGGGGCAAGACACAGGCATGGGGATACATGTAAAGATAATAATCTATTGCAATGTAAAATTCATTCTCTAACCTAGATTTGTTTAAGCTTCAACCACCAGTCTACTCAACAATCTACTGACAGATCTGTAATTAGACAAGAGAATTTTGAAACTTTGATAATAGTAAGCCTTTGTTTGACTAAATTAATACTACAAGGATTGAATTCTGTCTTTTCTTCCTACTTCCACTATTTCACCCATACATTCTTTTTTTTTTTAAGATTTATTTTTTTATTTATTACATATCCCCCCCTTTCTGCTTGTTCTTGCTGTGTTCATTTTTGTGTTCTTCTGTGTCTGCTTGTCTCTCCCTGCTGCGGCGACCCGCCGAGTCAGCTCACCGCATGGCGGCCTGCCTGCTCGCGGCAGCTTGCCCTGCTCGTAGGGGCTTGCCCTGCCCACGGCGGCTCACCTTCTCAAGGCGGTCTGCCCACTCAAGGAGGCCCTGGGAACTGAACCCGGGGCCTCCTATGTGGTAGATCGGTGCCCTACCAATTGGGCTACAGCCAGCCCGTCCCCTTATGCATTCTTACCAAATGATAGCTATAACTATTTGCCCTCCATAAAAAAATGGCTTGACATGTAAATACCTCAAATGAAAAGTGGCTATAGAACTATCCAGGAGACTATTCATGTAAAAAAGCAGTGTAGGTGTTCACTAAATCATTAAAGACTTTTTATTCTTTTGCTTAAAGGTTTATTTTCACTTAGTCTTTTTGGGCTTGTCTTGAAGATAGTTATGATGCCCAATGCCAGTACTCACTGAGTCTTTTGTTACAAGAAGTATCTGGAGGGTCAAATTCTTAACTCCAAACTAAAGCCATGTATTTCCCATAGGATATAATAGCTTTGTGGATGATCCTTCACTTTGTTGTTATAAGGAACATACAGTGCAAACTCCACTAATGATCATTAACTATTCATTAGACCTGTATTGCTAATGAAAACCTTTAGTTGCAGAGATGAACGCTGGCTGATAGAAAATCTATTCTGTGTGTTCCATGTTTTATACTATATGTATGTGATCTCTAGGTGTCTGCATGTTCAACAGAATTAATGTGCATATAAAAACTTCCCAAAAGTACTAGGTCAGTAGAGTGGAGTATTACTTACTTATTTCCCTATTATATGTCTCTCAATAACTAAATCCATTTGTTGATTTTTGTTTTGGAAAGGTTCCCTGGGGTTAAGTACTATGTAACAACAGAGGTAAGTGACATAGAGAGGATCATATGGCAATTTCATTGAAAATAAAATTTAAGAGCCAGGAGTATACTTTATTTCAAAAATAAAGTAAAATAAATCATGAATACTATCATTTACTTTTAAGATTTATTACAAGTTTTCTAAGGTCTTTTAAAAATAAGGTCTTTGGATCTAGGCAATACCAACATGCCCCTGCTTAAATTCCAGTAAACATCTAGGTCACAAAAATTAACTAGATTTGCATTTAAAAGAAAGCTGAAGAAAAAGATGGGGAAAATATTTTTTAAAACGAACAAGATTCGTATATTCTGTCCTAAGTAATATATATATTGTGTTCTCTCTCTCTCCCTCTCCCTCTCTCCCTCTCTCTATATATGTATGTGTAGCATATACTTGTTGCTTGTACATCTGGGAGTAGTGGCAATGGAAGAGAGAGAAGAAATTTATCTTCTCTCACCTTCCTCACCCTCAGTTTTTCTTACAAGTCTGTTGTGATACAAATCTGTTTCAATAGGCTATATCATTTGCTCCATACAACAGACTGGGTAAATAGAGTTGACTCCATTTTACATTTGAGAAAACTGATGCCAAGCCTGTTACAAAGCAGAACTCTTACCCAAACTTAATGGTGTTTGCCATTATTTTTCCCAAATCCAAATCCAGGTTTTTGGGGGTTTTTTCTACTACGCTACTTCGTTTTTTTGTTTTTCTTTTTGTTTTAATGTAGAATTGCATAAATTATATATGAGTCTATTGTATGTGTTTAGGCTTAAAATACTTAGTTACCACTAAGGTGACAGTTCTTGATTTTTTTTCCCTCCATATTTTCTCTAACTCCAGATCCTCAACCTCACTCCTGCTAAATTTTCTCTTCTTTAGGGACTTTTAATTACTAAACACCACTTTGCCCTATATTGGAATTTCTTTTAGATTGATGAATGTTTGGATGCTCAAGCAGATAGTTGATTCCCCTGGTGCAAATTCTGATTGGTCCATCATAAGTTTGTAAAAGATTTTCATATACTTATGTGAAGAAGAATCTCCACATTCTTCAAAAATAGATTTTAAGTTGATGATCAGAGCTTAAACCAATTCTCAAGAAATTTTGAATTCCCTATTTGGATAGACAACATTAACAATGCTTTGATTTTATAGAACATAAAAATTGTATTTATTTATAGATCTGACTCCTCTCCCCCAACAATACTCTGGACTTAAAATAAGCACTTATAATAACACAGTATCATGATATTAGCATGACTCCCTTACTTGTTACTGCAGAATTCTTAAGTTGTGACCAGAGCATTCTGAGCAGATGTTTCTGACCCACACTTGGCTTTAATTATTAAATGTGTGATATAATATGCTGTATTAGTGCACCATTTTATGTGAATGAATGCCTTTAGGCTTAAAGTTTGCTACTACCATCAACAATGACAAGAAAATCAGATATAAGTACAGGACAAGGGAAGCTAGTTTAAGCTCTGCACAAAAATGAAATTACTTGGCATTACTAGTTAGTGCATTAGTGTTCTCTGGTGTTTTACAGTTTTGTATATATCTGAATGTACTTTTATTACAAATTTTAAAAGTTAATTTAGCAAGTAAAATTTGGGTCAAATTTTTGTGGGATTCATAAAACACCTTTGTGAAATCCACAGGACGCTTTTTAAAACCCTCAACATGGTTGGGAAAACTTTCGATTCAGTCAGATCTATGTGTAAATTCCAGCTTTACCACTATAGTTGTGTGGCATTGGTTAAATTACTTAACCATTCACCCTCAATTTCTTCAGGTAAAGATATGTTTAAAGTGCTTTGAGAGGAGCAGATGCGGCTCAAGCAGTTGAGCGCCCACCTCCCACATGGGAGGTCCCAGGTTTGGTTCTTGGTGCCTCCTGAAATAAACAAACAACAAGCAAACAAATGAAAAAACCAACTCAGGGAAGCTTACGTGGCTCAGTGGTTTAGCACCAGCTTCCCACATATGAGGTCCTGGATTCAATCCCCGGCCCCTGGTACCTCAAAATAAAATATTAAAAATAATAATAAAAGTGCCTTGGGTAAAGTTTTTTGGGCTTAGTGGATAGATTCTCAACAAATATAATTATTTTATTGTTACTTATCAGAAATGACTACATTAATAATTTCATGACTTTTAAAGATACTGACTGACTTTGGAATATAACTTATTTTTCCTAATAAGAGATCATTTGAAAAATACTTATAATGGGTGTTTTCAGAGACCCGTATGATATTAAAAAGTTTCATAGTATGATTTCTTCTTAGAATATATTAAAGCAAAATTATGGAATAATTTGCCCAGTTAACTACTCAGTTAACCGTAAACACCTAATTTTTTTTTTACTTTGGGAACAGTAAGGGAGAAAGGTATATGAGGTGAATTTTGGAAGACTTCCTTCAACCATGCCACCCCATCTGTCCTGAAGCATTCCAGGGACACTGATCTGCTACTCATGTGAGTTTTCTCCATTTACAAACCCCAGTTTCCAGAGAAGGAGAGAGGGAAAAGGTGCACAAATATTTTTTTGTCAGGAGTTAAGGTACAAAACATATTTGCCAAAGAAGAGGCACATGATAAGTATGGGCTAGTAAATGTTTTAATTAATACTGTTAATAATTAGTACTTACTGTAATTGCCATTTGTTTTAACTAAAATTTCTCGTTGGAATGTCAGGATTATCACTAATTTTGGATGCTTTTGAAGTTTACATAATGCTTCTCGTAAAATATCCTGAGGTCATCTGGGCCAATTACCAGCCTTCTGGTCAGACTGACCTTGATATATAATGGTTTTCTGCATAAGAGTTATATAATTTGATCTACACTTTTGTCTAAAACGTAGATTACTGACCAGCTCATTCTTACTGCATGCTATACTGCACCTACGGTATCTAGTCCTTGCTTTACTGAGACCAGTAGTAGGAAAACTAGAGGAGACAGAAGCTCATTTTTAATCAGTATTTTCTGTGTACCAGACCATACATATACCTTGTTTTTCTGATTAAATTTTTTTAAAGCCAATTTCTTATATTTTACTTTACTATGAGCTCCTTGAAAGGATAGTCATAGTCATCTTTGTTCTCCGCATTTAGTACAGTGCGTGCACAAAGGAAGTGTTTACTGAATATTTTGAAGAGGAAAGAGTAAATCTGAATGATTAAATTGTGATATATAAGTTTTGTGGAAGAAAAAAATCTTGGCTAGTACCTAGATTTTTAGGAAAATCTTTTTTTTTTTTTAAGTAAATATAAGGGGCTGGCTGTAGCCCAATTGGTAGGGCGCCGGTTTACCACATAGGAGGCCCCGGGTTTGGTTCCCGGGGCCTCCTTGAGCGGGCAGACCTCCTTGAGAAGGCAAGCAGCCACAGGCAGGGCAAGCCCCCACAAGCAGGGCAAGTCGCCGCCGCGGGGGGAGACAAGCAAACAGAGAAGAACGCAAATATGAACACAGCAAGAACAAGCAGAAAGGGGGGATTTGTAATAAATAAAAAATCTTTAAAAAATAATTAAAAAATAAAGTAAATATAAATATTCTGTTTCCTGAAGACTTCATCTTAATTCTTCAAGTTCTTGGCATTTACTACATGCCAGGCACTGTTGTAAATGGTGAGGTTATATCCAGGGGCAAAGAGGCAAAAATAAAACCCCTGCCTTGGGGAAATTACAGTCAAGTAGCAGAGTTATAAAATAATTACACATTATTTTACAAGGTAATGATTACAGTGGAAATAAAAGAATAAGAGGTTTCAAGAGTGAGGGGAGAGCAAGTCAGAAAACGCCTCACTGAGAAGGTAACATTTTAACAAAAATTGGAAGGAGAGGAGGGGAAAACTGCAGATTTCTGGGACAAGAGCATCTCCAGGCAGAGGGAATAACGAGCAAAGACCCTGAAGTGTGAATGTTTAAGGGATATTTGAGAAACCAGTAAGACCAATGTGGTTATAGCCAAGTGAAGAAGTGGTGTAGAGTAGCAAGAGGTCAGAGAGATAGAGTAGGGACTCTAATTTCAACATTTATTGATCAAATTTGTGTGCTACCCTCTGAGTTACAGACTTGTTCCTTAAGGAACCTTACAGGCTTGTTTTACCCTTTTCCCAAGAAGAATTTGTAGTTCTTTATAAGAAACCCAAACACTATATAACTAATTTTTTTTTTCAATTTTATAAAGGAGGTAAGAATTGGATTATAAGTTGAGTATCGGGGAGGATATTTATAATAGAAAACCTAGACTATCTCTTAAGGGAAAACTTGTTCAATTAAATGTAAAACATTCCAAGGCATCTAACAAGTCAGAAATGGAAAAACCTTCATTAGTAAAAAAGAAGCATATGAATTCATTGAACAAAATTAAAATTTTCAGGTCTGTTCTCAGAAAATAATTTTTTCTCATTGGTCTGTACATCTAATATACATTGACCTCATTGGTCTCTGCATTTTTTGTAACATTTCTATTCAGGTGGTCATTTCTTATTTCTGCCCTCGAACCAAAAGCTAGAATTTTAAGGTGTATCTTTAGAAATGTTATGATATAATTCCACGAGGGATCAGAATACTGTATTAAACACCTTGGGATCCCTGAAAGGCTACATTCTAAAAGAAAAGGGTAAAATTGAAATAAATAAGCCACCACAGACTGATATTCATTCTATCCTGCCAGAAGTTAAAGTACATCCTTTTTGGAAGATAGCTTTATCTGGAGTCTCAACTTAAACAATTTTTTAAAACACAATGTCCAGAATTCAATCAAAATTAAGTTAAAGTACATCCTTTTGGAAGACAGCATTATCTGGAGCTTCAGCTTATAATTTTTAAAAACAATGTCCAGGGGCCAGCTGTTTCGTGGGGCCGGCTCGATAGCCCAGTGGATAGGGCGCTGGTATACCACATGGGAGGCCCCGGGTTCGGTTCCTGGGGACCTCTCCTAGCGGGCAGACTGCCTTGAGAAGGGCAAGTCGCCATGGGCAGGAGGAGCCGCCGTGGGCAGGGCAAAAAGCTGCCACGGACAGGGCAAAGCCACCACGGGCAGGGCAGGTCAACCGCGAACTGAAGTAGAGCCAGCCGTGAATGGAAGCAGAAGCCACCCACAAGCGGGGCAAAGCCACCTGCACGGTGACTGGTCTCGGCGTGTCACCGCAATGGGGGGGAGACAAAGCAGACAGAGAGGAACACAAGAATGGACACACAGCAAGAGCAAGCAGAAAGGGGGGAGGGGGATATGTAATAAATAAAAAAATAATAAAAAGAATGTCCAGAATTCAATCAAAATTACAACGCAGACAAGGAGAATTAGCAAATGACTATAAAAACAGGAAAACCAGATAAAAGAAATAGACCCATAGGAAATTCAGATTTTTATATTATCTATTATTCACAAGTCTAGTCAGGAAAGCTGAATCAATATTGAGTATTGATGAATAATGAATTTATTGAAGCAATAAGACTTCACAGAATTGGGGGTGAAAGTGGAGAACTAAGGATATGAAAGGGGAAGTTGAGGAATCAGAAAAGTCACAAACCAGCTCTTCTGAAGCATTAGTATTTTTGGCCAAATTAGAGTGGGTCAGGGAAGGCAGGCTCATCCACCTGCCAAAGCAAACCTTAAAAGGAGAGTTGGAGGAAAATTCTTCCTGGAAGGTATTGTCTCCTCATCTGGTGGTGACGTTAGGATCATTGTGGGTCTCCAAGTTCTACAACCAGGAAGAAAAGCTGGATATAGAGAAGGGGAGAACAAGGACAAGTTGGAATCCAGCTTTGCATTTGTATCTTATCACCTTTAACCACAAAGGTGATCGGAGTGTAATAGCTACTACATCACTTCCACCCCCCGAATCTATACAGGGAAGGTGATTTTTTGAAGTGTAATTGCAGTTTAGCCAACTTGATAAGAGCATACACCTGTTTTGTCAAAAACAGACTTTAAAATAACTGATTCACAGAAAACTACAGGCCTGCATAATTTCTGTAGTGAATCCCTATCAAAAATTGAATAAATAAAACAATATAAATTCTCAGAAAACAAAGGAGAAAGGAAAACTTCCCAATTCATTTTATGAGTCCAGCATAACCCTAATACCAAAACCTAGAGGAAACATTACAAGAAAATTCAAATCAATATCCCTTATGAACAGAGATGCAAAAATATTTAACTATTTTAGCAAATCAAAGTCAAGCAATATATAAAAAGGATACATCATCATAACCAAATGTTGTTTGTATCAGGATTAGTTTTTGAAAACCAATATAATTCATATTTGAATCAAAGAGGAAAATGATCATTTCATTAGATGCAGAAAAAGCATTTAACAAAAGAAAACATGCATTCGTAATTAAAAACTCGTCAAACTAGGAATAGAAAGAAACAACTTCAATCTGATGAAGGGCATCTATTAAAAGCCTACAGCTAAGATAATGGTGAAAATATTAAGTGATTTCCTTCTGAGATCAGAAAAAGTAGTGGATGTGTTCCCCACCGCCTTTACTCCTTCCATTTAACATTTTACTGGAGGTTAGAGCTAGTGCTTTAAAGTAAAACAAAAGAACATACATATTGGAAAGGAAGAAGTACAACTGTTTGCAGATGACATATTGCTTATATACAAAATTCTAATGAATCTACAAAACCACTGCTAGAACTAAGATATTAGGCAAGGTTTAAGGATACAGAAAAAAAAGGCCCATTGTATCTTTCCATATACTAGCAAAAAAAAAAAAAGTAAAGTGAGGTGATTTAGGAACAGTATTATTGCTCAAGGGTTAAGATTTTGAGTCTTGGGATATAAAACTTATATGAGTAAGCCAAGTGCCAAAAATAACCAAGACAATTTTGAAGACTAAGGTAAAGTTTTACCTTACAAACTGTCAGTGCATTATAAAATCCACAGTATTTAAAAGTGTTGAATTTGTTCAAGAATAGAAAAATAAGTGGAACAGAACACAGAGCTCCAAAATAGACCTAAACTTAACGTGGGAACTTGATAAGTGGCGCATGTAATTTTGTAAATTATTAGGTAAACAATGGAAGAGCTGGATATCAAAATTTTTAAAAATAATAATATTGGATCCCTTCCTCACCCCCTGCACAGCAATTAATTTCAGGCATATTATAGGCCTAAATGTGAAAAGCAAAACCTTAAAATTTTAATAAAATATTGGAGGCTATCTTTTTTTATCTAAATTGTAAACAAAACACAAAACTGAACCACACAAAAGAAAAACATTGTATTTTTATTATATTCAAATTTAAAACTTTTATATATGTTAAAAGACATAGACAAAGTGAAATAATAAATCACATAATTGAGTCCAGCTCCAGGCCAGAATCCTATGTGTTACCCATTGTTTTGGTCAGCCAAAGGTGTGCCTTTTGAAATATACCAAAGATTGGTCGGTCTTTATAAAGGGTATTTATTTGGGGTAGAAGCTTACAGTTACCAGGCCACAAAGCATAAAGTTCTTCCCTCACCAAAGTCCACGTGTTGGAGCAAGATGGCTGCCGACGTCTGCAAGGGCTCAGACCTTTGGGTTCCTCCATTCCCGGGGCTGCGTTTCTCTACCGGCTTAGCTTCTGCTTCTACCACAAGTTCAGCTGTAGACCATGAGACTCTTGTCTTGCGTCTCTCCACAAGGCCAGCTGTAGACTATCCAGCGATCGGCTCACTCCAACATCAGAACTTCTTCTCAAATCTGCTTCTCTAAATCTCTTCTCTAAATCTCTGCAACTCAGATCTGCTGCCTAGCCTTTATACTTGAGACCACACCCACCGAGGGGCGGGGCCCAGTTAATGCCCTTATCATAACTTAATCATGCCCAGATGAACAGATTAGTTTACAAGAATAATCCAATTTATATTTTTGGAATTCACAATTAAATAAAACTCTGAAACCATTACACCCATCAAGCCCAACTATAGACAATTAAAAGCTTTACCTGGCAGGCCTCAAGGGGGGAAGCTGCCCTCTCTACATCAGACATGTGCACGGCCAGTGTATTAGAGCTTTCTGGACAGAGTTGCAGTCAAGAACTCAGGCCACACCAGGACAGCCATGCTCGTATATACGGCTAGAGTCCTAGCCCAGATTCCTCCATTCAGAGGCCCTTTTGAATACCTCAGCTGAGACACTTTCTTGGCACTTCTGCAGATACCTCCTCATCGGGATCCTCTACTGAGGTACTTTTCACCACTGTGACTCAGTACTTTTTCACTCCTAGCCATTGCTCACTCCTTCCTCCCAGCCCTCCAGATCCATAAAAATGCCAGAGCCTTTCTTCACTGTACCTTGCAGGAAGGTGATTCCCCCTTCTGTCATTTCACTCATGGTATCATTCCTTGGGGAAATATGTAACACTGGGGAGCTCAACCTTTCTCTTGTTTCTTACCTGCGCTGTCATTGTAAGTGAATAATAGCTTGATTGTTACCTCAGCACCTGGTAGCTCATTAGTAATGGGAGAAGATATTTGCAAGATGTATAACTGATTAGTTCCAAAGTATGAATTATGAATATGTTGAAAGATAAGAACCAAAGAAGAAACCTGGATGCCAAAAAAGTAAAAATAAAATGTTTAGACAACTCCTGTAAACCTCATTATTAATGAAATGCAAATTAAAACAATAAGATTTCATTTCACAACCAGCAGATTGACACACATTAACTGGAGTGTCAGTGACAATGTGAAACAACTGGACCTTTACTGTATATTGATGTGCATAAAAACTGATTGAAATCCTTTGGATATGAATGCCAATATTCTGTTAAAAATTTTAAAAAATCAACTCTATCACCCACAGCCTATTAGTCCTTCCTCTGGGTATGTTACCTAAAGCAGTGCTTTTCAACATCTTTCACATCATGGCACACCTAGAAAATGCTATAGTGCTATGCACTGGGCACAGTCAGGTAAATGGATGGCTAGAGATGGCTAAGCATAAGGCACCATCTCTCCTAGACCCTACCCACATGTGACCCATTTAAGATAGACCAAACATATGTACAGAAACACAGTTGAAATCCACTACAGCATCATTTGTAGTAGCAAAAACTTAAAAAAAAAAAAAAGGAATGTGCATCAACATTAAAATTGATAAATTATATATCCTATAGTAGTAAAAGAAGTAGGACTACATGTCAACGTAAAGTAAAAAAAGAAAACAGTGAAAAAAGTTAAACAATATGCAACATTAATTATAGAGTATTGCAAATTTACTAGTAAAAATATAGAAATGCAGAATTAAACACCAAATTCAGGATGATGATTATTACTGAGGAATAAAGAAGAGATATACAGAAAACTATATTCATTTCTTGAGGTGAGTGGTAAGTGCTCAGGTTTTATATTTCTATCTGTACTCTTGTATGCCTGAAGTGTTTCATAATAAATTGTTCCAGTTCCACAACAGTGATTTTGAAACTTATTTTTAGCTGCAGAGCCCTTCTTTCAAATGGAAACTTGTGCAGAATCCTAATAAATAGAATAAGTAAAATTATACTGGAGGGGACTTCCAGGAAAGAAGGCAGAGTAGGGAGCTCCAGGACTCAGTCCTTCACCAAAACAACTATTAAATAGGCAGGAACTGTCTGAAACAACTATTTTGAAACTCCAGGGGCTAAAAAGAAAAAAAAAAAAAACAACAGCATCCAGGGAATAGCGAGAGTATGAAGTTGATAAACTATGGTAAAGAACTATAAATTGCTCTTCCCACACAGCAGCTCCCAGTGCCCATTCCCACACTTGCCTCAGGTCACTGCAGGGTCCAGTCCCTAACCAGCTGCTACTGACAAAAAAGGATGTAAAAATCTTCTCCCCCAGGAACAGGGGTTTGCATAACCAATAATTGATCATAGCTTTGGATTAGTGAATTTGGATCACTGAGTCCTGGCTCTGAGGGCAGCCATTGTTTCCACTCTCTGGACTGGGGCAGAGGGCCTGATGAATTAAACATTCAGGGCTGTGGGAGAAAGTTAGCTGAAGGGCTGTATTTTCTGAGCAGGCCAGGAAAGCTCAGCTTTGGGAAGCCTTCAGGGAAGTTTTTGGTACCCTTCCTGACCCCCTCCACAAGATACTTTGGAGCTGTCTTTGCTGCCTTTGTGGGTCCCTGGCCCTGTTTTGGCTGGGAAATATCGTTTTGGGAAAGTCCGCCCCAGGGTGACCCTCCTCCCATAATTTGCCCTCCAGGCAAAAGCAGCATAAGACAACAAAAAGCAGTGTGAAAAACTATAGAGGCTGATCGTCTGAGACAAAGGCTTGCCAGCTTCAGATACATGGCAGAGGGAGGTTTGTTCCCTGGGAAACAGGAGATATCAAACGCCTATAAACAGGGGAACATAAAACAACTAACAAGCAAAAGGCCAGGACAAGACAGGCCAGTAAAACAGGGATGTAGAGTATGCAATAAAAGATTACGAGAGAAAGAAACAGGAAATGATAGTACATCCAGTGGAAGAGGATAAAAATGCAGAAAACACCCAAAGAAGATGAGAATGTGGACATATCAAAGCCTTTTTAAAAATGATCCTAAAAAATGTTTAAAGGAATAAAGTACAGAGAACTACAAGATATCAAAAAAACAATGAATAAACAATGAGACTCTAAGAGAAATTTTTAAAAGGAAACAAACAGAACTATTAGTTGAAGACCATAATAACTGAAATGAAAAATACCCCAGAAGGTTTCAAGAGCATAATAGAACTGGTAGAAGAAGGAATCTATAAACTGAAAGACAAGACACTTGAAATGTCTCAGGCTAAGGAACAGAAAGAAAAATGTTAAAAGTGAAAATATTATAAGACAGCTATGGAACACCATCGAGCACATCACTAACATGTTATGGGAGTCCCAGAAGAATAAGAGAGAAAGGGACAGAAGGAATAGTCAAATAAATAATGTCAAGGAACTTCCCAAACTTACCAAAAGATGTGGATATGCACATCCTAGAAGGTCAGAGAACAACAAACAGGAAGAAAAATACACCTCATCATATACTGATTACACTATCAAAAGACTAGGAGAGGTCTTTTTCCAGTTGTATTGCTAGTAGGTGTTCAGTAGTAATCCCTCGGTGCCAGGGAGGCTCATCCCCAGGAGTCATGTCCCACGCTGGGGGGAAGGTAATGCATTTATATGCTGAGTTTGGCTTCGAGAGAGGCCACATTCGAGCAACATGGAGGCTCTCAGGAGGTAACTCTTAGGCACCCTACAACAATAGGCTAAGTTGCAATTTCAAGAGCAAAGGCTCATAAGTGTAGTCATCAATATCAAGGGCCCATCAATGGACCATCGTTCTTCACTAGTCATTGCCCCTGTATTCAGAGGATTGTTGCTATTCCATTATAGAATGTGGCAGAGCTCCCCAGGACGGAAATTCAGTACTCTTTCAGTTATTGTGTGAATTTCTACCCTCTGTGCCAATGCCCTATGAACATTTGAACACATTATATACTTTATATGTATGCCCAGGTGAACTTTCTCCCATGTATCCCCCATCACTGACTTCCCACACCAATGATCCTCCCCTGCCACAGTTGTAACCTTTCTGTGGTCCAAAACTTCTTCAAAAATGAAGCCAAGAATATTGCCAAATACAATTAATAGGAAAATGAAATAATGATAGTTTTAAACATATGAAATAAAATAATAATTTAGAAAAACTAAATTAAAATTTAAAAATTGGGATATTAAAAAAATAATGAAAAATATATTTTTTAATTTTTTGATGTTTTCCCTTTCATCACTGTAATATCTGTTGTCCTGTATGTACAGTGAGATTTTCTTCCATTTCTTTCCCAGTGTCTTTTATGTTTTGTTTTGTCTTCAAAGAAGTTTTAGGTCATAGTAATGTCACATACAGAATATAGGGGCTTCCATATACCCAACATCCTCCCCCTTTTACCCCTTCCCATATTAATAACATTTTTATATGTGGATGGTACATTTGTTACCACTGATGTACAAAAATTGAAACATAGCTAATAACCATGGTCAATGGTTTACATTATGGTTTACATTTTAGACCATACACTTGTATAAATTTTTGCTGAAATTTAACATGGCCTGTATCCAACATTGCAAGATCATGCAGAACACTTCCATTGCCTCCTAAATACCCCCTCTTCCATCTATTCTATTCCTCCCTCCCCCTTCCCTCAGGGCCCATGGTGACCACCAGGCTTCACTCCTTGAAGGACAAGATTCACAGTTACTTGTAACAACACTGAGGGCTTGACACACTGATCTATCCTCCCCTATTAGAAACCACCCATGCTCTCAAGAGACACCCAACCTTCTGTTTGAGAACAGATCGGGCCTCCCCAGGATAGGATTCCAATTCCTTCCTGCTCATTGTGTGGGTCTCCACCCACTGATAGAACACACTATGACAAAATGATCACTCGCACATTTTCTAGAAGACTGCCCCAGGTGCACACTGTCCCGAATGCCACCCCCCCCCCGCCCCGCCATCCAACACTCTAAGCCAGTAACCCTTCTTTGTCATATTGCCAAAAAAGCTTTCCCAACATTGTAGTTTCAACCACATACCCACCAATCCCCAGTGTTCAAAGGGGGAAAA